>KZ651756.1:305722-320361 GCA_001010745.2 Gerris buenoi
CGGGAAAATTTTACTTTTATTTGCCCTCCCCCGGAAAATTTTGAAAATATTACCTCTCAAAACAACGATTTTATGCATTCCTGATATATGAAATTTGGTGGTATGTTGGTATGGGGGGCATGCCCCCCCCCTGCCCATAGGTATGGGCGCCCATGCCGGAAAACCAAGCTGTTTATTATGAGTCTACCCGGGGAAGCCTACGCACCAAGTTAATACCTATTAGGTTTTACACATTTTAACTGTTTTGTAAATATTAAACAATATTAGGGTATGAAAATAAACCAAGTTTAAATTAATTGTATATAATGTAAACATACAGGATACAAACCTAGAAATAAGGTCCGTTTTAGTCGGGTTTTACTGTATTATATTATTTGTAATAATAAACTAATTAACAAATAAGCTTTATATGAGTATAACTCTATGTCACAAATTTCAATTTCTGTTATTCGAAAAAACAAAATTTCCCAAAAATCAGTGATGGGTACCTGCTGCGGGGCCCCCGGAAACGCAGGGCCCCGGGCAGTCGCCCGGTTCGCCCGTGCCTAGCGCCGCCACTGGTGATGACATCTTTAAGTCTTAAATTTATCTACGATTTCTGATGTTATTAAGACTCAAATTTCTCTAATTATTTCGATAATTTAACTCTATTTTTTCCATAGTTGCACTAATGATGGTTTTATAGAGGCCTAAAGCCGCATTGAAAATTCAAATATTTTACGTGCAGAGACAAATTCTTTACATTTTTCATGATATTGGTCAACCAAAATAGGGTGGTTTTTGGAGCTCGAAAAGGTTCAAAACTACCAAATAGTGGGGATTTTTTAAGCTAATTTGATCCGTGTCAAAACTAAAATAATTTACGTATTTAACTTTACATTATACATTTATAACTATTTATGATAAAAAATGAAAATTATGTTTCAAACAAATTGTTAAAGTAAGATCTTGAGTTAGAAAATGATAAAAAGAAGAAAGATGTTGGTCTTGGTTTAGATTTAGGTTGAGAGCAGTAGGGATTTATGTAACGGGTTGGGTCCAAGGGGGTAAAACTGGGTCACCAGGGCTCTTCTACCCTCCCACCCTTGTAGTTATTCAGTCCTTTACCCCAACCCCTCTATTTCTCCCTTCCGTCCTTCACAAGTTCTTCTGATGACCGCTTCGTCCTGCAACAGCGCTAGTTGTTTGTTTCTTATCCTATACTCGTCTGTAATCTACATTTACTTAACCACCTATGTACGAAGGCATCTCTTAGCTCTCTATAACATAGTAATGCAAATAACTAAAACTTTAATATTAACAT
This sequence comes from Gerris buenoi, assembly GCA_001010745.2. Lineage (NCBI taxonomy): Eukaryota > Metazoa > Arthropoda > Insecta > Hemiptera > Gerridae > Gerris > Gerris buenoi. The sequence continues at coordinate 307,026 of KZ651756.1, forward strand.
ATCAGCTTATAATATTACTTAATTGAGTTTGTTAAATAAATTTGACTTGAAAAAGTTGCTAATTTCAATCCAATACAAATTCTATCGTTTATTTTATCGAACTGTTCACTTAATGAGCCGGTTTTTTTTTTTTTTTTTTTTTTTTTGCCTTTCTTTTTATTGTTCAACATTTCTTTTTTGTAGGCCTTGATAATTTCAAAAGATATTTTTATTAAATCCCAACTTATGCATAGAAGAATAATATTAATTTAGCGTCTTAATTTTATTAATATCAACACTTACAGAGATATACTGGTAGTAAGTACAAAGCGTATTTATAACAAACAACATAAAGTTAGGTCTTTTAAACATTCTCGATTAAGGGGTTCACTTCATAGGCTAAAGTGTTATTGAGGAATACTTGTGTGAAGTACTGAAATTCTTAAGCATGAAATTAAACAGAAATCAGTATTTTAACGACGATCAATTAAAATTAATTAGTTTTATTGATATTTTTTCTCGTTTTGTCGATATTTGACTCATCATTTTTTGTTTCGATTTTTAAAGTGTAAGAACAGGTAAGAAGGTAATAAAGAGATAAAAAAAATATACTTCAGGTAAAGGGGGGGGGGGGTCCTTAAAGCATGAAAAAGGTAGAAGATCAACCTCTTGAAGAACTTTTTTCTCCAAGAAAAAAAAATTGGGTGCAGCCTCTCTCCCTCCTCTAAACAGTTGTTTGGTAAGGCACCCCTTGTAGGATCCTGAATTAGGGCCACCCCCGTGTATAGGGCACACTGAGTGACAAATGGTAGTCTAAGTAGCTCTGCCTTAGCAAAGAACTTCAACCCAACCCTCTATATGAACCCAAGCAAAGTACTAGTTCGAGTAGAGCAGGAAGAAGGGGGGAAAAAAAGTTGGGTTGGAAGTCCCCTTGGCGTATATAGCATGCTGGAAGAATAAAAACCTAACAACCACTAGAGGGTAAAAACACCCTTCTATATACACGCGGGGGAAGTATATCAGCCAAATCTACCAATAAAGACATCAGATTCTGAATATCTGATATGCTATATTTTATTTTTCTCCCACCAAAAATTTTCTTTTCTTCTTATTTCTTATGTATAATCTTTTCCCTTTTTTCACCCCTCTTCTCCTATATCTGTTAATATACAAGAACGTTACGAAAAAAAAGAAAAACATATTACGCTAAGAAAGAAATAAGTCCCTCAGACATCTAGAGCAAGAAATATTAAGAAAGAAAAAATGAAAAAAAAAGAGAGGGGAAGATATTTTATGTGACATTTATATGTTTCAATTTGGTAGCAAAGCTTCCATACGGATAACGAATGACATTAAAAAAGACTTTCTTTCTTGTTATGCAACATATTATTTGCTATTCTAATAGTAGAAACAAATGTTATTTTACTTTTTAACATACTTTGTTATAATCATTTAATACATACTGACGAAAACACATATTAAATATGTGAAAAACTCATTACGTTGTATGAAATAAATCAATTCAATACAACTCAACATTTTCTTGAATGTACATGCTAATAAAAAGAAGTATGTATTTACTAGTGCATCGATTATTGAAATAACTATATACTGAGAGGGTCCTAGGTTGTTCGTTTCAAAGTGACACTTTCTTGTAAAGTGAATAAGGAAGAAAATAGGTTTTTCCAAACGTTGGAAAAAGTTCATTTTTTGCTTTTGACTGATGCTAGCCCTTCCTCAATTTTTATTTAATTCCCAGAGTACGTTCTCATAGTTACTTTTGAAAAATGCTTGCTATCCTTAATTTCTATTTAATTCATAGTCGATATCTACATATAGTTAAAAATTGTCTGCTAATTAGGGCACGGAGCTTCCTCGAGCCCTATCACGTGAACTATATCGATGTCATGCTCTTAAACACACATTCTTTTCTATTTAATTTTTCTTTTTGCTTCCGAGGTTACCTTAGGTTACGAAATTTTCGGATTTCTGTTCCGATTTTAATGAAATTTGGATATTGAGTCATAATTATTCTCTGTTGATCCCTGATAAAGTTTAACCTTCTACGCCCAATGTTTTTCATTCACATACACACTATTTTTACCTACATCATTAAAAGTACTTTTTTGAGTACTACTTGATTTTTAAGACATTTTTGTCGAAAATAGTCTGCAGATCGCTCCATATTAATTAAAACCGCTTACGAACATTAAACATTGGTAAAATGATACTTTAATACGTGTTAAAAACAGTTGGGTGATAGGGATAGGTCATAATTAGCTTATTGTTGGTCCCATAAAAGTTTCAACCTTCTGCGCCAATTTGTTTCTCTTCCACATGCACACAAACATACATTTATGTACACCTATATAGTTTCAAAAGTACATTTCAGTACTACTGAATTGTATGAAACATTTATAGTTTATCGAATGTAACCTGCAGATAGCCCCAGATTAATTTGAACCGTCTGATGACTTTAATTCATGTAAAAAAAAAAAATTAAAAAAAATTTTAAAAAAATTGACAGATTAAAAACACGGGGGAAACAATTAAATAAATTAGACAATAATGGCTTGTAAAATCAATAAAGTACGTGGATGGATATAAGGTGCGAGGAAGCTATGTGCCACACCAATTTTAGCAGTCTATGTTTTATATTTTATTACAAGTTAAATTAAAAAGTTTACTGTAAATGCAATTAATTCTGTTAAAATTGTTTTTTTTTTACATGAATGTTAGTTGTATTTTTTATTTATTTATTTTTTTAGAACGATCATATCTAGCATCCGTTACTTATGGTAAGCTCGCAAGCAAAAAGGGGGAAATTTTTTAAATATTTTAATAATATAACAATGCATCAGAAAAAAAATTCTTATTATTATAAAAAAATTTTAACAGTACTGAAAACCTATAGCGATAGTAAAACGCTTCAACGATTAGCAGGGTCACTGTCAGAATGGACCTTGATCAAATATCTGTGCAGGAGCCCATTATTACATCCAAACTAGACCAAGGAGAACAAATTATTCAGGAAAAGTTAAGTTAAATGAGTAATGAGTGCGTTTTAACTCGATTTAAGCTTTAATAATTATAAGATAAAAAGAACTTTTTATATATGTACTACGTTTTTAAATTTTCTGTTGAATCACATGTAGTGTTAATAATATAATAATTGTTATTGTTATAATATAATGTTAGTGAGAAAAATTACAAGATAAAAAGACTTTTTATGTACTACGTTTTTATTTTATTTTTTTTTAAATTTATCATAAATTATAAATTTGAAACCCGTCAAAATGAAAATTGTAAATATGGGTCATGTCAAAACAAATAAAAGAAGATTTTTTTCCGAACTAACTATCTACATTTAGGATTTTTTTCCGAACTAACTTTCCATACAGCATAATTTGCTGAAAACAAATTAAATTCTGCTGAAAGATGGCTAAAAGTATTCAAATAATGAATTATCGTCGTGTTCTGAGTTACTCTAAAAGTTTCAAATGTCTAGCTACTCGGGAAGTTAGTTAAAAATCGATTGCAAGATTTGTACTGGACCCACAAACAAACAAACAAACAAGGAAGCAAGCTAATAAAAACGTAGTAAAATGAAGTAAAACACCCTGTACTGTAGTAAATTTCATATTATTCTTATGCTTTTATGAAGTAGTCATTCTAACATTAAGTACAGACAATTGAACAGAGAAACGCCAATGTAATATCTAAATAGTCAGAATCTTGTTCCCTTAGTGTAAGCTCTAAATATAAATCTTATCTCAAACTCGGACGTTTAATTTCCGACTTAACCTCCGGAATATTAATAGATATGATGTAATTATAACAACAATTTAGCATACTTAAGTCGGCCATGCACATGCAGTATATATAACAGGTTAAACTGAAGCGTCATAAGTCATAACTGTGCAGTTATGCCATAAATTGATAGCACTCACAATCCGGTTTACCTGTCAGGTATGCAGCAACGTGTATGGCCGCCTGAAACCATTCTTGTTTATACCTTGAAGAAGGAAATAACATTTTCCGTAACGTCTAGAATTCCAATTTTATCTTCGTCTAATTTCAAAATTTTATCTTCGTTTTTGACCGGATTCTCGTAATCCTCAATTTTCTTATTTTGGACTGATTCTTCCTACCCTCAAATTTCCTTTACCTTACATTCAATAACCATATAATTATTCTGATTATTGCTATCCTCATTTTTTATTTTTGACTGATTCTTGTTATACTCATCTGATTCTTGATTGATTGACTGATTCTTGGAATCCTCAAGTTTTCTTTAACTCATACTCAATACACCATACAATAATTATAATTATACATCGTTATCATTTGACTCTTTCATCAACTTTATTTTCAACACAATCTTCAAAATGTTTTATATTTCTCAACATATTTATGAACTGTTGAATGTATATATATAATACCTACTATCTTCTGAAATACTTAATATTGTTACCGCTTTAACAAGATACAGCTAAGAGCTCGACAGCATTCTTATTTATTTGCGTAACAATAGTAAACAATACTAGGATTATAAAGAAGATATACATTCTAATAATTCACCTATTTTAGTTTTATATAATAATTCAATACAAGCCGATAAACATTTTTTTTTTTTATTTAACACCTAAAATAATTTTCTCGATACCGCAACAAGATCTGTATAAAGATTTATTTCTTATTATATCTATCGAACTGCTATATTGACATAATAATAAAAGGTTCTTATATAATATTATATTTCGTTATACGTCGATTTATGATGTATTACAATAGTTGAAAAAGTGCGTACATTTTTTGATATAAATAATAAGAAAGAAAATAAATAACGGCTCCACGAATAAAAAACTTAAATTTAATAGATAAAATTTAATAATTATAAGCTTTAATTTGTTCTTAGACCAATAAAAAATTATATACATTTCATGGTTTTAGTAAAGGGTGTTCATGTTTTTTTAAAATAAGCTTTAATATTAATTTTTAACTTAAGGTCGGTAAAATCCCTGTAATAAGAATCGCAGTTATCCCTAAATATTTATAGAGTTTGGTCTTGGCTGTACATAGTAGTCAAAAATTCCTAAAATTATTATTCTATTCAAATTTATTTATAAATTCACATTTTAATATGATAAAATCAAATATTTAGACGATCAAAATCTAATTTAATAGTTACATTAGTATATGCAATAATGAAATCCATAAATTAGTAATTATTCTATATTATAACGCAACCAAATATTATGTAATAATCAAAATAATCATCAACTGTTACACAATATATAAATAAGTTTTCACAAAGAGGGTTGATTGATTTGTGCAGTTTAGGGACCGTCTTTTAAGCTTTATACTAATGGGGGATCGCTATAGCTGTTTAGAGTACTCCAAACAGGCCTGAAACTAAGTTTTTAAGCACCGATATGAAGCGAATTCGATTCCTAGAGAGGTAAGATATGTTTTACACTTGTAATAAAATTGAGTTGACCAACCCTGTCCTGTAATTGAACAATTTTACGTTGATCGGAACAAAAAGTAATTAAGACTTTGAAATATATAGCCAGTAATGTAATTTATAATTTATTAGTTTAAGTAGCTGCTTATAGTTTCTCCTAATGTTCAAGGATTGAAGCTAGAGACATACTTATTTTAATTAATTTAAAGGTATAAATGTTAACAGTAAACGTTTTGATAAAATCTCAGTAATAACTTAAGTCTGTTGTGATATGAATTTATAATTTTGTTATAAAACGTAGAATAATTATTTAAATTAGTTACAGGTGTTACAAAATGAGAGAAATTGAAATAAATAATACAATAATAAAATTAAAAAAAAGAAATAAAATAATATAAATTACCAATTATAAAAGTTTTTTTTTTTAACTTTGAAACATGGAATTATTTCGCGGTTCTCCAGAACGATATTTTTAATTTATACAACTTGTCTCCGTATACTCGAAAAAAAGAAAGTTTACTAACGGGGGGTTGAAAAAAAATGATAATTACAATGTGTAGTTGAATTAACCTGAGTATTATCAAGAAGTGTTTTTAATTTAATCGCCCAAGCAGATGAAATTAAGTGGTAAAAGAACAGTAGGCACGCGAACCTCCGATACAACTCCAGGGTCCCTGAACATACTTTAGACCCTACAAATGATAAAACTGTCGTGAGATATAAACTAACCCTGCAATTAATACTTCTGTCGGGAGCAACTTGCCTCACTCAAATTATACCTGGCCCTAGTTAAGCCTATTCACACTTAATTATTAATTACAATTAACAATATCTTAATTTTTATTTCAACTTTAATTAAATATAAAATTAAATGATTAAAACTTCTTTTTTCCTCTTTTTCCACTAGTTAAAACAATAATGTATAGTCGTATAATTATTTGTATAATATTGAACTAATTAAGAAATTAAACGGACCAATTTATAAGTTGAAAAAGATTTTATATACATAAGGTTTGTTCCAACCTTTCTTCAAACTGACTTCCGACGCATTCGCATCGGACCACACTTGAACGTTTTTTGCTAATGTACATGCGTCGGACAGTTTGAAGTGTGATTGGAACAAACCTATTGTGTTCCCCAAGGTAGAGTATCCGAGAGGAGAAAATTTAATTTTTATGGATTTTAGAAAAAAATTAATTCTGTATAAAAACTCCTGCTTGTTCTTAAACCCATAAAAATGATAAAATTTGATTCATTTTGTGTACAGGGTGTTCTGTTTTTTGAAAACTTTAAAATATGATCAAGAGTAAACTACCCTTATTTTTGATGGAATCGAAAAATATTATTTAAAAAAGTGGTTCAGAATTGCAAAATTAATAAATATTACATATTTATTTTATGAATTATTAAATTTTAGTTAATTTTCTGAAATACTAAATTTTAGTTTGTTTTCTAAAAATAAGCAATCTGCTAACCACAACAAATAGTTCTCTTTGTTTGGATATTTTACTACGTTTTTATTAACTTGGTTTCTTGTTTGTTTGTTTGTCCGGTACAAATCTTGCAATCGAATTTTAACTAACACCCCGAGTAGCTAGACATTTGAAACTTTCAGAACAGCTCAGAACACGATGACAATGCATTATTTTAATACTTTTAATAATTTTTTAGCAGAATTTAATTCGTTTTCAGCAAATTTGCTGAATGAAAAGTTAGTTCGGAAAAAATCCGCAAGCTATTTTATTTGTTTTGTCATACCCCATAATATTTACAATCTTCATTTTGACAGGTTTCAAATTTATGATTTTTATAAATAAGAGATAAATATTAAATGACAGCAAAACAGGAAATATATCGATTATATTATTTCAAATATATCGATGGCACGGTTTAAGAAAATTTAAAAACGTAGTATATAAAAAGTTCTTTTTATCTTGCAATTATAAAATAAACAAGTGTGATGAAACAAAAAGTTTATGCCGAACGTCTGGATAATAGCATGGAAGAGTTAAAGGAAAGAATTAAACAGGCCACTTGCCAATATTCCCCTGAACAAGTTTAAAAGGCTCTGTTGATTTTTTTGTGACACTTAATTAGATGCTTAGATTAGAATTATTAATTACTTCTTATAGTGATACTTTTTTTATATTTATTAAGCATCAGCTTATTATTTGATTTATATGTAATTTATATTGTTTTTATGAAATTATTTAATATTTATACCTTTTTTTACAATTCTAAACTAATTTTCTAAATCATATTTTTCGATACCATCAAAAATAAGGATAGTTTACTCTTGGTTATATTTTAAAGTTTTCAAAAAACAGAATACCCTGTACACAAAATCAAAAAAATATCTTTTTTAGAGGTTTAAGAACAAGCAGGAGTTTTTTTAACGAATGACTTTTTTCCGAAAACCCAAAAATAATAAAATTTTTCCTCTCGGATACTAAATCTTGGGACGCACTGTGTATAATATACATAAAATGGAATGGGGAGATGGATAGATTAATACGTTAGCACAATAAGGGAAATGAAAATGGGTTAATTGAAACGAACGTAAAATGTGGCAGAGTGGAGATATAGTGAGGAAGAGAAAAGAAGTATGTGGCAGAGTATAGAGATAAAGCGAGGAAGAGAAAAGAAGAATGTGGCAGACTAGATATATAGTGAGGAAGAGGAAAGAAGAATGTGACAGAGTATAGAGATATAGTGAGGAAGAGAAAAGAAGAATGTGGCAGAGTATAGAGATATAGTGAGGAAGAGAAAAGAAGAATGTGGCTGAAGGTAAAATGGCTTATGTAAGATAGCGCAGTTGAAAGGAATTTTAGAAGAAGAATTAAATTATTAGAAAAAGAATAAAAGAAAAGTAGAGTTCTACAAGCAATAAAATTCTTCAAATAATAAGAGATAGAATTCACGTTTGGATCTACATTATTCCATAATTTATTGAGATATCACAAATGGTTTAAAAGAACATGATTTGTTATCAGATAAAAGGTAATTGTTAACATTTTACTAATTATATAGCTTCTTCTTTTTGAGCAATTAGTCGAATTTATTACGTGTCTAGAGGAAGTGCTTAAGATATAAAGATTAGTAGCGGACTTTTGTAAACTGTAGAGGACTCAAAATAGAAGTTGGCTACAATTGTAGTTCAATTAAAATTCAAATTGTTTCGTGTAAATTGATGATTTAATGGTTTGTTGAAAGTTGAAATGCACGGTAGGTACATGAATAAATTATAACTTTTTATCCCATTCAACTAGTTTTGACGGCTTGCTCTGAAGTTTAACTTTATATAATTAGTAATTTTAAAAATTATTTTTTGGAAACAATATCGAGATAATTGAATTATTTATTTAGCTACTGTGACATTAGTAAGTACATAGTTATTTTAGTTAAATATAGTTATACTGTAAAAATTTAGTCATTTTATTTAATAATAATAATATAAAAAAAAAAATTGTCGAGTGGTCTGACTGACCGATTGTGCTGGTTAACAAACAACGTCCTATTTGTTAAATTGCTCACGTACGTTTGTATTTGCTTAAAGCACATATTTGGCCAATTTATTAAAAAAACAAATTAATTACTTTTCACAAATTCCTATAAAATTAAATCTTACATGTAATTTAACTTGAGTTTGAATCAACCTCTGTCATGATTCATGACTACTGTTGATAAAATATTATTTATTTCAGGCAAAATCTAGTTTCTCTAATAATGGTACTTATGAATTATTCATAGAAATGGAGCAACTCTAATAAAAGTAGGTACGATGTGAGCAAGTTTCTTTAAGTTTGTTTTGTGAGTTTTCTCGGACTGTCTAATTTTTATGTGCTATTTTTAGAAGTTATAAGTGACTGCGTTGTAGGTAATAGTTTTTTATATATGCCACTGTGAAGTAAGTGTACAAATAGAATGAATATCGTGCAAGTTAATCTTAATCTTAATATAATTGAGAAAATATTGCCTTTGACTTTATCACGAATAAAGCAGGTAGAACATGAGAAATGAGAAAGTAATGACGCGGACAGTATGGACTGGGAAACAAATCGTTTTCACTTGATGACGTCACATGACGTGTAAAGCCAGTGGATTCGAGTCGACGAGGGGTTGATATTATGATGTGACGTAGTAACAAATGATGACATCTTGACAGATTTGATGTATGGGCTCTTATGAACCACGCCCTGATTTTCTCCCGAGGCACATCAATTCCTAAACACGCACTGATTTACTACTTTCTTGCTATCTGGACGTCTAACCAATTGTTTTCACTTTATTCTTTTTTTTCTCCCTTTAAACGAAATAATTATGGCTTCTTTTTTTTCAATTAATTAGTCAAATGAATTTTGATAAGAGATTTGTCAAGTAAATTGAACTATCGCAGTCTTCCTTGTTTAGAAAAATCATCATATCAACTAAACTCGTTTCATAATTAAAGTTATGATATTATAGATGTTTTTGTGCTCTATCACTAAAATACATTTATTGCTTCCGAGCTTACCAAAGGAAGGGATGCATTGAGATCGTTTCAAAGAACGGCATTTTTTTCTTCGAATTCAAAACTTTTCAAGAAAGAAATCAGTTTCAGACCCCAGGGAAAATTTATGGTCTCTTAGTTGTCCTTCTGTCCATCATCATATACATTATACATAGATGTTAACGAAAATATCTTATAATCTAGTCGTCCGATTTTGAAGAAATTTAGAAGGTAGGTCACAATTATTCTTTTGTTGGCCCCATATTTAATAAAACTTTCTGCGCCTATTGGTTTCTCTTTTACATGAGCAAAAACTTTCTTTCTACGCTTTTGTATTACTAACACATATATTTTTAAAATTACCCATTTTAATTTCAACCCCTGTGCACATTAAATATTGCTGAAATGAATTACTTACTTTAATTCTCGTTTAAAAAAAAAAAAAAAAAAAAAAAAAAAAAAAAAAAAAAAAAAAAAAAATTGACAAGTCTTTTTAAAGAAAGTTAGAAAATAAATAAATAAATTAGATAATTAAGGGGCAATAATACGCGATAGGACGCGAGGAAGCTATGAGCCACACTAATTGGCTGATACTTTTTGTTTATAAATTAGTAAGCACATTAATTTATGTGCTTGGTAAGGAACTCTCAGAACTGAATATTAAGTTAGATTTTCAGTTCTTAAGAAAGTAGCTAATTAGTGCTTAAATAAGTAGGTTAGGAAAGGCAAATTTGGAACTGAAAATTAATCATAGCCGTTTGCTCGTCCGTATCAGTTTTTATTTTCTTTTTTGCATTTACGCGTATAACAAACTCAAAGTGGGACTGAATGATCTCTAGCGTTCCATACCCGTATCAGTTTTTATTTTATTTTTTATTTTTTTTTGCATTTATGTATAAAAAACTCAAAATGGGACTGAATGATCTGATCATCTAAAAATACATTTGTAGCTTCAGAATCAATAGGAATCCAGAATCCAGTTGAATATCGTTAAAAAGATCCATTAATAGTGATCAAGTCACAATCCGGTTTAATATGATTCTATAAAAAATTGCTCTTTAAATAAGATCCGATAACAATTAGGGTACTTAATTATGATTCGTTGAAAAATGAGCTAATCGAAATTCCCTAAAAATAAACACGTCTGGTCAAAGACCAATGTTGGGGAAAGAACGGTGGTTCAATTGAGCAGTGAATACGGTCATAGGATCCTTCAAGTCTAACTCAACTCGTCTCAAGTATAAGAGCGCAAGTGGAGTTAATGTCAATAGAATAATAAAAATAAAAAGCCACTTCGTAAAACATCGTCAGCGCCTACAATGACACCATAAATAAGGGTATATAAGCACTAACACAAAAAATGAAACAGAGTACAATAAAAATTCCAAAAAAGTCAAAATAACATTATAGATAACTTAAGATATGGATAAAATTGAATTAAAATAATGCGACTTAATAAATAAAAATAAATTAAATTAAATATATTAATCAAATTGATAAAAAATAAAAATTGATAGAATAAATCAACATTTATAAAGGAAAACGTTGGAGATGAAAACATAAAAAAAGGTCATAAAATTGTTAAAAAAATATAATTTTATGATCTTTTTTTAATTTATCCATCTCTTTTTATATTAATTGTTTCCTGTAATTCTATGTAACTTTTTTAGAATTTTTATTGTACAATGTTCCTTTTATGCATATATCTATTATTACTTATTTAACTTTATTTATGCTGTGATTTGATTGCAGGCACTAATGATGGCAATGAGACCAAAAGCTATAGTTTTAGAGATTAAATACTCATTTAGTGGAGAGGCTTTTCGATTTTTATTATTTTAACACCAGTGTATTTAAAAAGATTTATATTGAAGATAAGATTTGAGATTTTATTTATCTAAAATTTATCTTACAACTACCAGTTTAAAATATATATAAAATTTTTAACTTACATATTTTTGTCAGGCTTCAAGTTTTATTATTCAGAGATTCCATCCCTATAAAAGAAAAATTAAATAAATATGTTAAATAATGTTGAATTTGTAATGTTAGACATTGATTTGAAATTATTAGTTAGATATCTGCAGTTGTTTCTCAAGAATAAAAAAGCAGATTTTATTAAGGGAGATTAAAATTAAAATTGTATTGTTGTATGCATATACTTTAAGTGATTAGTATAAACAATGTTAGTAAGTAAATTAACAATTTATATTTTGAGTAGAGATTAAGTGTTCGAAATGATAAAGGCGTTCTACCTGAAATCAAAGTGTACACAGCAACAATAATCTGGGTTCGATACCCTGACATAAGAGACATTTTTTCACACTTATTTATGATCGCATCAATAACCGATTTAAGTGGCGATACCTCGATGGGTGTAATAGCCTAGTATTGTTATGGATCGATAGTTTTTTTTTAAAGAAAAGGATAAGATATGAGAGAGATAAATGATGATGGTGTTGATGATTTAAATTTCAAGGCATGAATTGTCATGCATTAGGTTAGTATACTGACAGCATGCCTGTACCAACTTTTATAACTATTTGGGGTAATTTCAAATCTCGAAGAGGTCAGCCATTTTTAAACACTGATTTATAATATTCAGTGAAAGATGTAAGTGACCAAACAACCGTCCTCACTAACCAAATGTTGCGACATCAGGACGTAAGAGAATCTAAAATAATAAATAAAATAAACCAAATATAATATTACAGCCATTACGTTTATTATAACAAATGATATAAAATATATTACACACATAAATGTTAGTATAAATGTGCATTATGCATACAAAATTATATACAAAATGCTTATAAAGAGCAACTGAGCTCAGTCACAAATACGATTAAATAGATCCTTTAGTACGAGTATATAGCTTTAGTAATGTCGTTTACCTACTCAATATACTGTCAACAGAAACTTCATAAATTATAATTCAAAACCCCCCCTTTCAACACGACGCTTTATCTCATGTTTAATATATCAACATAATTTCCTCTCTAGTAAGGGTTGAGAAGGGGTTGAGTGGATTTCATCAGAAAGCCACTGGTGCGAGTTTAATGTTCTCAGAAAAAAAACTTGAGCATGCTCGAGCATTAAAAGAATAAAAAAACAATAACATTTAAAATTCTCTCTGATTGAAACTCATAAGTGAATTAATCGATTTGTATTTCTTTTTCTTTCACATTATTATTCGAATTTCTCTTTGTGCATACAAAGTCAAATTATAATATAAGAAACGATTGGGGAAAATTAATATGTGAAATATTTCGAGTGATCTCGAGAAAAAAAAATTGTTTACTTGATTTGTTTTTTCCCTTTTTTATTAGGAGAGTAAGCATTTTTTTTTTTTTTTTTTTTTTTTTTTTTTTTTTTTTTTTTTTTTTTTTTTTTTTTTTTTT
>KZ651756.1:329436-355450 GCA_001010745.2 Gerris buenoi
TATATTAGACAGGAAGCTAATCTGTAGCCAATATAATAAAACCCTTTTGGCTTCCTCCCCTTTCAACCTCATCCCCTTTTACCCGGGCAAATTGTTATTTATTACAGAGTTTTAGAAGGGAAAATCCGCTTTTCCCGCCCTTTCACCCTGCAAGACTCCGTTCCCTTTATACAATTAAACTACGGTTTTCCCGCGCCACACACACACATATATACATGTATATATGACTTCGCACACATAGCACACCTCTTAACCCTTTTTAGATGGTGTTAATCGTTTTTCATTTAAAGTACTGAACTTTGTATGTACATAATTGGTTTAACAGTCTTAATTACTTATGAGGTCAACTTTACCCCCTTAAAAACATACGTATTGTGGTTGAAAACCTTTTACCTTGTTATCCCCTTCGGTTGTTTTTACCCCAACTTATTAATATCTAATCACGGAATTGTTAAATTTTTGATTTATCTCAAACTGTCCTATATTCTCTGTCGGCAATTTGAATGGCTGGTCGAAACTATGGTCTACTCATGGTCCCATATGATTTTTACCGTCTACTCACATTTAATATTGCTTATAATTGATCTTTACATGTCACAAATATACATTAATTACTCACATTTATTTATGAAAATTGGATGATTTTTCAACCCACAGACATGGGACCAGACAATTTCAACTGTATGCTCTCTTAAATTTTGCTAAATTGATACTTTTATTCATGGAAAAATGTTTAAACTATTTTGAAAAATATATAAATAGTTTGTAAATTAGTGTGGTACATAGCTGCCTCTTGTTCTCTATCTAATTTAATGGTTTTATGGCTTTAAAATCCTTTATTTTCAAATCTATTTAATTTTCTCCCCGTTGTAAGGGTTTTGTTGGTTAAACCAAAGAAAAGAAACCCTTACAGTTTCGTTCCTGGTGTCTGTCTGTCACTCTGTACGGTTCCAATAACATTTGAATCAAAAGAGATAACAACATGAAACGTTGCAGTATCAAAGATCGTTTAGGCGTGCAAACAGGAACAATACAGCGAACTCAAAATCATGAGCTGTTCAAATCCAAAATGGCGGATAAATCACGTCATGCGAAAAAAATATTTTTTTAAAAATATTTTGAGGGGGGTACCAAATAAAAGGTATTGAAGAGTAGATTACAAAAATACACTACTCTTGTGGATAGAGTTTAATTTTCCGTGCTATTTTGTCAACAAAAATCAATATTTTTCGTGTCCCCTCGCACCTAAACTATATTTCTACTGTTACTTAAAATATGCGAAATTCGCGGTCTGCTGGGTCACAGAACAAATAAGAATAGCAATTTCGTCTGAATAACTGGGAATTCATTATGGAATATGGCGGATAATTCTCATCACGAGAAAAAAAATTTAAGTGGGGGGTATCAAATGGAAGGTATTGAAGATTAGATTACAAAAATATATAACACTCGTGTAAAGTGTTTAATTTTGCATGCCATTTTCCCCCCCTATAGTACCTACCTAATTTCAAGTTTTCGCTGTCAACGAAACCCTTTTTATGTGAGACTTCACGAAAGTTAAATTAGCGAATTTTCAAAGAAAATTAAGCTATTGCAATGGCTTCAAAATTTTTATAATGAAAATTTTTGAAACATTTTTTCATGGAAATCCGTTTCAGGCCATTCTGAATCGAGTCCTAAAATTTAATACTTCTTTTATGTATGTATGTTGTATATGTATATGTATATATGTGTCACTCCAGACGATATCTCCCGTTAGGATGCACTTAAAAATTTCAAACAAATTTTAAAATGTCAATGATATCAAAAGAAAGGATGAGTTCGTTGGACAGAATTTTTGGAGTTCATTTAGGGGTCAAATTTTGACCATTCAGGGTCAAAAATGGCATAAAAACATGTTTTTTCCATTTTACCCCTCTTTGAAATGAAATTATGATAAAGTTGTACATAACAACAATTACTGTACTTTTAAAGAGCTTTGCAACGATAAACGATGTGCATCTTGAAGTGTAAATACTATTTGACTTTTGTACCCCGTACCTGTGTGTACCAAATTTTTTTTTTTTCACCCATCCAAATTCTAAACCAAAATTTCCTACATTATTAAAAGCCAATAATACGCAGATTTCTTTGAAAATTCGTTCATTAAGTCATGGTGCATGACTGTACTTTTTTTTTAAATCTGTCAAAATTGCTTTGATTTTTTTTTACCATAATAAAAGCAACAACATAGCAATATTTAATGTGCTCAGGTGGTTAAAATTAATCTTGAGCTTTCTGCGGGCTATTTTTGACATAACTACCATCCGAAATTCTTGAAAATCAGATGAGTACTTTTGAAGATATTGGTGTAAATAAATGTATGTTTGTGCGCATGTAGAAGTGAAAGAAGTAGATACTGAAGATTAAAATATCTAATTAAGACCTACCATCCAAATTTCATTAAAAAGCACGGGTATTTTTTTTTTTTTTTTAGATATGTATTGGTTTGCGAAAATTGAGCGATAAACAGACTGACCGACAAGGGAAATTAATGCTCCCCTCCCATTATGAATTTGACAATTATGGTTTGTAAAAACATATCATAATTTGAGTATATATGTGTATGATAGGACGCGAGGAAGCTATGTGCCATATTAATTGGCAGACTATTCAATGGATTGTTTTAATATTTCCTGTTCTATATTATTGAAACAGAAAAAAAGAATAATACAAATATAATCGGTTGTTAATTTCTTTTAACGAAATTCTTCAGGATTTACAAACAGAAACAAAAAACTCAAGGAGCAAATTTGTTGTGTATATATATTACCCCCATATTGGGTATAGTACCTACCATGTATTGATGAGGTAATTACCACTTTCTTCATAGTCATCATCAGTATTAATATATTAATTATATATACTTTACATAAAAATTAGTAAAATACATTCCTACAATATTCTGCTTCTGAACTTGCCAATGCACCGGAAGCATTGTGATCATTTGGAAGGACAAGATTTTTTGCGTCTCTGATTATTTATTACTAAATTCCCGGACAGAAATTAGTTTGTCGTCAGGGAACAATTTTTTTTTTTTTTTTGTGTGTGTCTGCCGTTCAACATTTTTTACAAACCACTATATCATAAATACTACTCGTCCGATTTTAATTTTCATTAAAATCGATGGATGGTGTATTAATTATCCCATTGTTTGTTCCATAATAATTTCAACCCTCTTGCGCCCAATTGCTTCCTTTCGCGTGTTCATAAACCTTTTTTTATTTATAACTACTTATATTTTTGCAAATACCTGCTTATTCGATTTTTATGAAATATGGTTTGTCGAAATCAGCCAACAGATCGTTCCATATTAATATTTTTNTAGTTAATTTTATACTCACATTTTGTGATCCAGTAATAAATAACCCAGTTAATTTTTTTTTTTTTTTTTTTAGATATGTATTGGTTTGCGAAAATTGAGCGATAAACAGACTGACCGACAAGGGAAATTAATGCTCCCCTCCCATTATGAATTTGACAATTATGGTTTGTAAAAACATATCATAATTTGAGTATATATGTGTATGATTTTTCGCGAGTGTCTTGTGTGTGTCTGCCGTTCAACATTTTTTACAAACCACTATATCATAAATACTACTCGTCCGATTTTAATTTTCATTAAAATCGATGGATGGTGTATTAATTATCCCATTGTTTGTTCCATAATAATTTCAACCCTCTTGCGCCCAATTGCTTCCTTTCGCGTGTTCATAAACCTTTTTTTATTTATAACTACTTATATTTTTGCAAATACCTGCTTATTCGATTTTTATGAAATGTGGATGGTTTGTCGAAATCAGCCAACAGATCGTTCCATATTAATATTTTTACTGTCTGTGCAAAAAGTATGACCCTACCGAGAATTGAAACATAATAAATCTCACGTGCCGTTCAATGGTAGGATGCGAGAAAACTTATAGATTTCACAGAAATTTGACAAACAATTTGAAAATTATTTTATTGTTATTAATATATGAATTATTTTAGGTATATATTACAAATAAGTAGGTACATGAAATAAAATAGATATACCTAATGAGATAAATTTTAAAATAGTAGTTTTTTATATGGAAAGAATGTCTGGTACCTATAAGTAGCTGGCATATGCACTTAGCTTCCTCGCGTATACTTTAATGTAATGATATTATGCATTTTCCACCCATAAAACCTTTGAAGCAATGAAGAAAATTATAACTATAGATCAACACACATTTCAAAATATAACATTTCACATTTCAAAATATAAGTTTTACAAATAACATTTGGTTGAGCACGCATGCCCAAAAGAAAGCAATGTGCTAGAGAAGCTGATACTCATTTAAATTTTAAGACAAAAAAAACACATATCTTTGAAATCAGAAATTTCATTATTATTTAAAAATATAATGAGATAATTAATATATTAAGATAATTTTATATTTTGTATATTGACTTTTGTTTTTGTGTTAAATTCTATTATTTCAATATATAGGTACTATTCTAAAGTAAAGGATATATTAGTGGATTTTTTTTTTAAATTAAAAGAACTGAGGATATATTTCTAAGAAATAACTTCAATCAAATTCTCTTTATTTTACTTATACAAAAGAGAAAACAACTAAATATTGTATTACCCAGTACTAGGTAAGTATATGGGTGAACATTTAATGTATGTGTAGGTATATAAATATATATCTATATCTATATATATTTTGAAAAAAGAAATAAAAAATTGGATGTAATAAACCAGTTTTATATGATTCCCCCAGTTTAGTATAACTTTTCTGGATTTTGCTCCGGCTTCTTTTTCGAAAGGGGATGTAAAAGAGGGACAGAGAGAGAAAATAGGAAAATAAGGGAGAATATAGGAAACGTGCGGGGGCGGGTGTGATAAGAAGTAGGGGGGGAGAGTGCGAAAAAGATTGCCAAATGATGGGATTGGTGGGTTGGTGTGGGCGGAGCCTGTCTGAGGACCAATAGGGTTGCGAGGAGGGCGAAGCACTCTTTCCCACACATGCACGCACCCGTGTTGAGTGTGGGAGGGAGTTAGGAACCGTGTAGGGGGGATATATCAAGGTGGGAGGGTAAGGTAAAAGCAATAGCTTGTGAGAGTAGAGGAATGTAAGCGAGAACCAACCCCCTCTAGCATATATATTCACTTTATACCTATATATTCACTATACATATATACATACCTATAAGTTCACTATATACCTATATATTCACTATTATACCTTGACTAAAGTATTAAACTTCTTCCTAGCGGAATGCCATCAAGATACAGATGGAACTGAGAATCAAATACCAGACTACCATACCAGATACACACTTAGACACATCTATGTATAAAAACAAGAACATACTCTCACTGGCAAACTACCTAATATAATATTAAAAACTAAATATAAACATGTACAAGAACCTATTTAAATAAATAAATGACAGGACAGTCTACAAAGACCAAATGTATTTTTATCATTAAAACGTAATCCTGTTAACAAAATTAAATTTGATGTTGTCAAATACTTGATTGCGTGCACTTTATGATGATTGGCTGTTTTAAATTATGTTGTTAGCCAAATGTGTGGACTCCATGCCTAAAGTGAATAAAATTATGTATATTTTGAGAATTTAAATTGTATTTATAGAAGCAAAAGAACCGCGTTGAATAAGCAAGAGGTGATAGGGTGCGAGAACTAAGTAATTATTGATAAGTAAATTAAATGAAGTCCGAAATGAGTTTGAAATTAATTGTGTATACCTCAATAATATTAATTTATATTGGAATAAAATAAGCTGTTTTTTTTTTAATAATTTCTTTATTAACACCGAAAACAACGAAAAAATAATTAGGGGTCCACTTATATAAGGCACGGATTTTCTGGTATAGGGGAGACCGAGGCACAGAGGACCTAATAAGCTTTTTGTTCAGATAACTTCAGCATTATTAAATAAAATTATGTAAATAAGAAGTATTTGTTAGAATAAACATTTCTCTAACTGTTCCCCGACTCACAGTTCTTAATTTTAATTATAAGTATTTTATTTTAATTTTTTTCTGGAAAAAGTCGATTGGTTCTATGTGCCCCTGCACCAGGACATAGGACCACTTCCGTTTATTTAGAGAAACAAATTTAATTCTTCATTTTTATTTTTATTTGGCAGTTGCTACTACTAAACAATATTTTCATCGCCATCTTCAGCCCCTACGCAAGAATCATGTGTCCATTCTTTACAAATTCAAATAACTGCATGGGGTGTACCGCATACCTTTACGGTCCTCTGTGCCCCAGCCACATGCCATTAAAAACATTTTATGACAAGATACACGACAGACTTAAACAAATGAAAACAATTTACATTATAAATATAAGACCTAAGTTTACCAGATACAGTTAATTTGTTTAAAAATTCTGTATCAAATTAATATTATATTTAATTATATAACGTAAATATTAGATCACTTTCCTTGAAAATTGAAAAAAAGTGTGTAAAAATTGATCAAACTTAGTTAACTCTGCCAGTGATTGCTCACGTCTAGAAACAAACTAACTCTAATAGATTATACAGATTTCCGGTTTGTAGCGCCACTATACAATAAAAAAAACTCAGAGGACCTCTGTGCCCCGGTCTCCCCTACCTACTTAAAATATGATAATCCTCCGTAATTAACAAAAATATAATTTAAATATTTTTATTTAAATTACACTATCTTATATACTATTATTAATCATAATATTCATTATTATTAACCTCATAAAAGCTTTTTATTTTTAGAGCTTTTCAAAAATGCACGTTTTAGGTCCTACATGGTTATCCACCAATAATACCTTTAAACCTTTAAACAGAGAAGTGTTAATTGCGTCCCAAAGTTCTTTGGATTTAGAATATCCCTTGTCTTAATAGTTTTTAAAAAAATTAAGTCTTTATAAGTGGTAATCAAATATAGGATAAGTGGCCAAGTAAATGTTTGCCACATGCACCTAATTTACCATACACCATATGCAAATTATTAATTCAAATTAAATTGAGGTCATATTTTGGTGCCCTTCCTTAACTTAGTTATTTTTATGCTTCAAATCGATTAAATCGTAATGTTTGAATTAGATATTTAGATTTTGAAACTTATTATTTTAGCTTAAAGAGCCAAATAAGTCCTTATTTTTAATATCTTGATATAAGAAAGAAAGGACTCAAGTTGAAAAGGAGATAAAAATTCATCCTTGCGCCGAGAATCGAACCACTGACCCCTAGATTTACCCTCTTAACTACTGAGATACTCGTACCTACAGCGAAGAATTCTTTATCATTCACTCTACATATATATTTCTTCATTAGAAATATATTTCTTCATTAGAAATATATTTCTTCATTAGAAATATATTTCTTCATTAGAAATATATTTCTTCATTAGAAATATATTTCTTCATTTTCACCTCCTTTTTTTAAGCAATTACTAATATTTGGTCAAAAATTTCGATCTTGTTAATCTTTTTGATAAAAAAAAGTATAGTTTGATTATCATATGTTAGAATTTTGTCTATAAACCATTGCGTATTTAATATATTGTTGCAATATGTATTACTATATTACCTATGTTCGTAGGCTTCCGCGGTTGCAATCATAATGAAGTTCTAGGTCTTCCGGTGGTGACCGCATCTCGAAGGGTGTGTGTCCCGACGTTTCGCTCCTACTGCTAGAAGCATCTTCAGGGGTGTTCATGGTGTCCTAGGTTGAAGACAGGTGTGAACTGGAGGTTCGGTTGAGGAAACGGTCGTTTTATTCCTCCTTGGCCGTAGGTCATATCTGGTGGTGATTGCGTCAGCTATTACATCAGCCGGTAATGTGTCNGCAATCACCACCAGATATGACCTACGGCCAAGGAGGAATAAAACGACCGTTTCCTCAACCGAACTTCCAGTTCACACCTGTCTTCAACCTAGGACACCATGAACACCCCTGAAGATGCTTCTAGCAGTAGGAGCGAAACGTCGGGACACACACCCTTCGAGACGCGGTCACCACCGGAAGACCTAGAACTTTACTATATTACCTATTGAATTTAAAGACAATTTATATCGTATATTGTGATATGCTATATTCTTATCTTATATTTAAAAAAAAAAAAAAAATCTAATTAAATAAATCAAATCTAATATACATATTATCTTATTCATAGTATTATAATCCTAACTGACTTCCCTACTAATAGGTATTAAATAAGAAATATGTAAGTAATTTGATGGCATCAAAATCATTTTATTTTGTTTTGTTCCCTTAAGAAAAACTAAAAGGAATAAGAATACCTATAAGTTTCTTTTTTTTTAAAAAAAATATAAACAAATTTTTAAAATTAATAATCATCTTTTGTTAGTGTGTTTTTTTTTTTAAATTTTGATAAATTAGCTAATAACCCATTAGCTAATTAAAGCGAGTTTATGAAATTTCTAATACATTTAAAAATACTCGTAATATGCGCCAAGTCTGTTAGTCTATTTGTAATGTTCAGTGTGTTTGATACCTTGAGTAAAAGTTGACCGATTTAGAAGTTTCGTTGAATTTTGTATGCATGCTCCTTAATTAATTCTTCAATGCTCGGCTAAGTTTGATGGGGACCGTTTATATATCATGTAATCATGTCCCCTACGCATTATGAGGAAGGTTTAAAAGCCTTAAAGTTTTAGTGTAGTAAATCTCTTGTAAAATAAAAAATTCTTGTTTTTGTTTGTAGATTTAGTAACAATTAACTTCCACTAAATCTTTATCAATATAATATTGCCTTAAAGTTGTTATTAAATATATATAGATTCTTTTAACAGTCTTTATGGAGGAGATGAGGTAGAATCCGTATATTGGCCACGAGAATCCATGGAATTTTGATGCAAAAATTGGAATTTTAAAACGGGTATAAAAGAATTCTACTACACGATCCTCATCATCAGTAAATATCATTCAATATTTATTATAGCATGATTAATTTAATTTAATTGTAACTATAGACTTAGTATTTCATTTTACAACAACAAGTAAAGAAATGTGTAGATAAAGTAATATATTATAAAAAAAATTATTATTTTACAAATGTATTTTGAATAGTTATGATTAATATATAGTTAGTCTATTTCTTATCCTGATAGCGCGGGAAAATAAAATAAAAAAAAAGGGGAGGGGAGCCAATGAGAGCTTAAGATTTTGGCGGGTAGTAGATTTTGCCAACGTAAGGCAAACAAAAGTCTCACTGGGTAACCTTCTAATAACCGTCTAGTGACTTAATTTTTCCCTCACATATGTTGACCAATCTGAACTGTCCGATTTACAAAAAGTGGCATAAGAATATATAATTATGATGTTTGTGCGATTCTGAGGTTACGTAATAGGAATATTTTTTGAGGGTTATAATTAAAAAGAAGACGGAGGGTTGGATTGATGAATCTGTTATAAAGGGGTAAAGACTTGGGCTATAAGATGGTCTCATCTTGTAGTCGTCTATATTGATTGTTCAGTGCTTTAGGCTGTGGGGGAAAGCCGTTGACCTCCCTAACCCTGCTGGCCCGACCAGGCTTTCTCTCTCGTAACAAATCTTCTCAAGAAAAACTACGACTTTATCTAGTTTTCCCTTTCTCAATAATTCATTGATTACACCAAAAATAAGAAGATAAATCTGGGATAGAGTTTAATGACAGTAATATCTAATTTTCGTGAGTCGTGATTAGAATCGCCATTTTTTTTTTTTTTTTTTTTTTTTTTTTTTTTTTTTTTTTTTTTTGTTTGTCTAGTTAAAAAAATAAACTTTTTTTATTTAAACCAATATGATTTTTTTTTTCTTTAGAATATGAAAATTATTTTAATAAAGTTTATTGAATTTGTTTATCAACTAAAAAAATGAACCAACTGCCTTATCTTTCATGAATCAAAAATCATTTGTGTTTGACTTAAGAGAGATTTCACACCATTCCTCTTTTTTGCTTTAGATTTATGAGGATTTGATTCGTATTTTCGCGTTCACTTAAATAATGGACCTCTTTTTTTGTCATAATTTCGCAAAAAAGGAATCATTTACAGATAAGGTTCCTTTAATTAGCTTCAATCTTAGTTTCGA
Organism: Gerris buenoi; assembly: GCA_001010745.2. Taxonomy (NCBI): domain Eukaryota; kingdom Metazoa; phylum Arthropoda; class Insecta; order Hemiptera; family Gerridae; genus Gerris; species Gerris buenoi. The sequence goes on from KZ651756.1 coordinate 339,557, forward strand.
ACGGAGGGAGATCTATAGAATTTTAAACATGTTTACTTTGATGCTTGAATCAGTTAAAAAAGGTTTTGAAATACTGTATCTGGATATTTACCATGTTAATCTAGAACCTCTGATTCAGGAGGTTAACATCCTTGACCAGCACTAAAGACAGACATCTGTTCCCTGTTTTATTTATTACATATACGTAATACGTATACTATATTACTATATAGACAAGTAAATCTAGAATATCTGGTCCAGAAGGTTTAACCTCCTCGAATCACATTTAAGATAAAGATAGAGGCTAATCTGCATACTTTGATTTATTGTATACGTATAGGCAAGTAGGGTAAAGTGAAGCTATGGTGTCACCTAGGGTTATTGTGACCAACTCATTTTTTGTAGGGAGTTTTAATTAATAATTCTCCTATTGTCAGATTCTGGAACTAGAAACCGTGCTGCTTCATTCCTAACAAACAGGTAGAGAAAAAAAACAACAATTCTCTACAAAAAATGAGTTGGTCACAATAACCCCAGGTGACACCATAGCCCCACTTTACCCTAAATCTAAAATACTAAAATCTCTGATCCATGGAGCTCAACCTCCACAAACTGCAGGTTATTATTTTATGGTTTACTAATAGGTTAATACAAAGCCTCATGCTTATTTTTTCTATCTCAATTTAAGGCCTTTCGGGATTTCTAAAGATCCAGATAAATTGTTATTTGTAAATTTAGTATGTTGTATAGATAACTTTGCGAGCAGATTCAAGTATTACTTGGTCAAAAACTTCGTAAAATGAGTCGTTCTTAATACAAAATAGTAAACTAACACTGTAACTGCTTACCCATTAAGTACTTTTTACAAATTGGTATGCCTATATATATTTACTTATCACTACACAAAACTTTTGAGTGAGATAGATCCAATTATCTATAGATCATTGATGATAATATTCAATAATTTACTTCTGTTATATACTCTTTACATTTCTTTGTTATACATACAAAAAAATTAAGTTAAACACGATCATTATATTAATGTTACCCGCAAGTTATCTTAACTGTTTCTCTATTCTGTTTTATCTCATGATCATTATTTTTATACAACTTAAAAAAAAATACTCTACATATAAATATATATATAGACTTTAAACGACTTTACATGGTAAAAGGTTACTTGTAACTTGGGAAAAAAAAGTAAACGATATGACAATCGAAAATAATATTTATTTAGTCTAATAAAGCTAAAGCAAAGGTTTATTTTGTCCCTTTATTTTTCAGATTAGTGTCACGCGATGTGTCATGAGTAGGTACCAAGGTATATAGGCAGGTGAATTAGACCTCCTCCCTCCCTTTGCCTCGTAATGTGGATAATGCAGGGCACTGCAGGTGAGGAGACAAAGGCATAATAAACTTCTACACACAGGTCTGCACAGTCAGAAAATTACCTCTAATATGTTGGTTCTTTTATTACCGGTAATTCCATCATGAGGTTATATTGCCCTCTTGCCAGTGTCGCTTATTTCTTATTGTTATATTTTTCTACTGTGAAGTAAATTCAGTTATGTGATTCACCTTTAACCTCCTTTTACCATATCTAACCACCTTTAATCACTTCTAACCACCTATAACAACCTTTAACCAATTCTAGCCACTTTTTACCACCTCTTTCCTAAGTCATTAATTTCTTGTGGTTATATGTTATGTTTACTGCCAAGTAAAATTCAGTTGTTATGTGATTCTGGTCCTCTTACTCTTACCTCTTAAAGTTACTTCGATTATTTACTAAACAAAGAGCAGATAAGATTTATTTGAAAGATTTAATAATAGATTAAAAACATCAAATTCAATTGTTATGACGAATTCTTTTCTTTTAATTGTTTAAATAGAATTATAGCTTTTAAAATGTGCAGCTAGTAAAGTTTATGTCAATCTTTATTATCTATTTTATCTTAACCTTAAAAATACTTGACTTAGATTAACCATAAAACTCTAATGTTCAACCTGTAAAATTTAAGTATTTTTTTTTATTTTTTCTTAAAAAAAAACGTATGCTAGTAAAACAAAAACATGATCCGATTACTACAGTTATGAGACCTATTCCACTTTTCATTAGAATGATAAAAAGGGAAAAATTATAAATAAATAAAACAACAATGGTTTCTAAATGCAAACCATCTTTGAAGTAGGCACGTAATAAAAACGAAAGAAAGCTATGAGTCACACAAATTGGCTGACTATTTTAATATTTCTTGGTTTCTAAATATTTGTATAAATTCAATTAAATATATTAAATTTAAACGTTCTATTGCGTAACTCATATAGAAGATTTTATTCTATCAATAAATAGTCTGCTAATTAATGTGGCAAATAGCTTCCTCGCATCCTATTTCGTATTCTTTAATGATATTACGCATTTACAACCTATTATCGTCAAATTTATTTAATTTTCCCCCGTTTTTTTAAATCTGACAAAATCGTTTTGATTTTTTACTACAATTTAATTATCAATTTAGCAAACTTTTTTAAGACCACAGACGGTTAATTAAGCTGGGGCTATTTGTGGGCTACTAAAGACAAATCATCCAAATTTCATTAAAATCAGATACTACCTTTGAAGGTATAGGTGTAAATAAATGTGTAAGAAAACTAAATGTGCGCAGAAAGTTAAAACTTAAATGGGACCAACAAATGGGGTAATAATGACCTTCCATCTAAACTAGTATTTTGTAAGATATGTTGGTTCTCAAAAATTGAGCGACAGACTGATAGACAGACCGACAGATAGACACGGATCAAAACATGTTCCCTGATGTCTGACATGGATTTCTGTCTTGGAATTTTTGAAAGCGGAGATATAAAACAATGTTCATTCCTCAAAACGATTACATAGCTTATAAGCGCGGTAAGCTCGGAAGCAAAATATATAAAGATCCGAAACTCTGTTTGTTTTCGCACTGCTGTGTCTTTCCTTAGGCTATTTCAAAATATGGCGATGGTCTTAGTCACCCAAAATTCTTTCTTGTCACTATAAAATTTTGGAGGATTTCGAAGTTTTCTTGCAGTGTCTCAAGGATTTAAGGATGACCCTAATGAACTTCTTCGTGTATATTTGTATTAATAATTTCTTTACTTTAGGTTATCTTTCTTCCAAGGTTTCCCTTCTCTACTGGAACTTTCCTCTTAATGTGAACAACATTCCTTTCGGTTTTTTCCCAATCACCCAAGGTGAACATCTCTATTTTCCAAAAAAAAAAAAAAGGGAATTTTGTTTTGCGAATGAATCGTTACATTTCTTGAGGCGCCTGTCTATTTGCACCAATATCCTCAAGGATAAACACTTATACACACATATATATATATATTTAAAAGTTGTCAGAATGGAGGAAATTCTAGAAACGTGTGAATTCCTTTGAATTCTAAGAAATATTTTGTAATAAAATAAAAATAAGAGTAAAACTTATACTTATTCTCAAAATTTCCTATAGTAATTGTACTTGTATACTTATTTTTGTACGTTTCCTCATCTTCTTTGAAGGTATATACGAGTAACGAAATTTGCGCCCGAAAAATACGAAACCGAGATTTCAACAGAATTGTCCGTTTTGAGTATTATTAAGATCATTTGAGTGGTTTTTAGTTTATTGGTCTGTCTGTATGTGTCACGCTTTACTCCACAGTTTTTAAGCTAGATAGTTGCCTTGTATTCGTTCTAACCTTATAGCATATGTGTAATCATCAAATTTATCTCTCTTCAAGTAGTTGGAGATTATTATTTCAACTATAAGTTGGACGTTTTTCTGGTGTAAGATGTAGTTTTGTGTCATAAAGTGGGTTTTGTGTGGTGTAGGAGGGTTGGAAAAGGAAGGGACTTGTGCCCTATAGGGAGCTTGGGATGTGTGTAACTAAGTCCCTGGCCTCAGTTAGAGAGAGGAAATTCTCTACTTTCTCCCGTTATCAATATTAGCTTGGGAGTCAAAGCCACACCCACTCATACGCTCCTCCCCATTCTGCTTCCCTGATAACAGCACCGTACAGCATACAGCATCACAAATCTTTTCATCCCATAAGTCTCGGCATCCTTTTATGGCAATTCTTTGGATATAGGGTAAGGTGTCATCGGGGTTATTGTGACCAACTCATTTTTTTGAAGGGAATTTGAATAGTAATAATTAATTCTCTTAGTGTCAGATTCTAGAACTAGAAACAGTATTGCTTCATTCCTAACAAACAGGTTGAGAATAAAAACAAAAATTCTTTACGAAAAATGAGTTGGTCACAAATAACCCCGGTGACACCATAGCCCCACATTACCCTACGTTTAAACCCCAATACCTACATAATCGAATATCAAATGTAAAATGGGTCTTCATCAATCCAAATAGTTTGCCAATTTGTGTGGTACATTGGCGTCTTATTGCGTATAATTAAAGGTCGTAGGCTTCCACGGTTACTATTATAATGAAGATCTGCCTTCAGGTGGTGACCGCGTCCCGCAGGGGTCTCGGACGTCGGTACGTACCTACACCCTTTGATACGTCACCACTGGAAGACCTAGCACTTCATTATCATCGCGTATAATTTAATAATATTATGCTTTTACAACCCAATATATCTGATTTATCCCCTCCCCTATTATTTTGGCTTTAGGGGAAGACAGCTTTTTATGTAGGGTGGTCATATAAAGATTAGTGCAAAATAAGGGATTAGAATTAGATCCTTGATTGTTAGGCAGAAAAAGAAGACTAACAATGCTTCATACTACGTGGCAACGTTTCGGCTATTCCAGCCATTTTCCAGCCTAAAAATATAATTATTTAAGAAATTTTTTGATCTGAAGATGGCTGTTAAGTAGCCGAAAGCGGTTATTTAAAGTAGTTAAGTTTATTTAAGATCTAGTGTTTTTTCCCTTTTTAAAGTATGATGATGTGTAAATATCACAATTGGAGAAGCAACCCTTTGATCAATAACATATTATTTACTACTACTATTGGACTACTACTACTTACTATATTTACTACTATTGGAAACGTCTCAAAAAGGACAACGGTCAACTCATTAAAAGGATGGGGCAAGGTTTTAATTTTTCCCAGGCCTTTTGGAAAATGTCCCGCATTGTTCCGCATTGTTGGTATACATTTCCGGTCTTATCAAAATTAGACCTTTAAAGTAAATTTGTTTTCTCCTAACTTAAATATATAAAACTAAAAGTGACATTGATTGACTGACTGCGATCAATAATTCTCCTTCATGCATTGACGTAGAGATTTGAAATTCGGTACGGTATATGTACCAAATAGAAAAGTGCAGCCATTTTGATTTCGACATATGGCCGTTATATTGAATTATAGCCGCCATCTTTGATTCTACCATTATCTATTATCTCATCTTCTAGTGGACCTAGTAAAAATATTAAGTTAATAACAATCCGTCTTATAAAATATTTTTTAAGAATTGACATAAAAATGAATATATAAATATAAAATAAATAAAAATGATACCTATTTATAACAGAAATAAGATAAGAAAAAAACTACTTATCAACTCGCTTATTCAACTATATTTTCAGTTCGATTTAAAAAAAAATTGGTATCTTTTCTACGTGGGTTTATGCTTAGTATTATCGAATATAGTTCTTATCGGTTTAACCTAAATCTAAAAAAGGATATTTTATAGGAGCTTACAGAGGGAAAGAAGGAAAAATTTGTCGATGCTATTGAGAATTGATATAGAAAGCTGAACGCTTTTCCCCCTTGGTTTGAATCTAACCCTCTAACCTAGTCACCCGAAGTTAACTCTTCCACTATTATCATATCAGTTCTTCACTCAACCAACCCCTTTTCTTCGCCTTCCTCCCCCTCCCTTTAAAATTTAATCCTTATACTTCTCGTTCCACCCCTTTAAAATCACCTTTTTGATTCCCTTCTTAACTTGCCTTTTATCATTAAAGAGTTCAAATATTTAACGTATCTTACCCCCCCCCCTTTTTGCCTTTTAACCTCGAAGCTTTTTCGAAGAAAACCACAAAATTTGAGGATCTTCGCTTCCTTTTTTTTATAACCCTTTAAATATTAATTTTAAAGCCTTTTAATAAAGAAGAAGGAAAAATCATTATAGCCTCAATTTCACTTAAGCCCTTAAACGATCTTTAATAATAGCAAGTTTAAATATAATCAAACTTTACTTGGTGTTGATTGAATTAACGAAATATTTTTTACTTGAAAACCACAAGCGAATAAAACAACTACTAAAGATGAATTTCATGAAAAATAAATTCGTGAAAATCAGAATAAACATATATTTATATAAAAAAATGTGGTTTAGAATCAATAAAATATAATTTTAACCTTCTTTTTTTGTTCTTGCGTAATGTCCGATTGCAGGAAGCGGTTGTTAGTTAGGATATGATCTTGTACGGTAAATTTTAAATGAGGATGCGTATCGTGTGAATCCTTAAAGGATATTTTCTTATTCTTCACATCCTTCCTAAACCTATTCAAGCTCAAGAAAATGGCTCATATCCTCCAAAAAGGAAAAAAAAAATAAAGAGAGTTATTGTTCTGATGCCTTTTCTGATTCTGACTCATGGAATAGGTAAAGGAGGCCCTGTTAAAAGACGAGAAGATTCTCTAGGAACTATGTAAGACGACGGTTTTTCGTCCTGCCGACTCGTCCGAGGAGCTAAAGGATAAGAAAGAGGCCACTAAAGACCGGATGCGTTCAGTGGACCATGGACCTGAAAGGAAGTGGGACCGATCATTGTAAAAAGAAAAACACATCCTACCGGTGATGTGGAGTATACAGGAGAGCCCAAACACACGCGGTGATGTCGGCATCCCATCCTGGGAATAACCAGTCTTCTTTCTATGAGACCGCACTTCTCTTGACCATGGCTCTCCTAGCCACCGTTAGCCGTCGCTTTCCAACAATCTCTACACTTTAGTGGTTAGACAAAACATAGCCATCATCTTAATCCAATAAGCGTGTTCCTTACCCTAATCCACCGTGTATCAACATTTTTGAATAGAATCCATCTTTGTTTTTAGAAACTGTTTATATAAAAAGAAAGAAAAAATAGAAAACCAATTAATATGGTAGCTACATTGCTTCTTCGTGCCCTATCGCGTACTTTAATGATGTTTTAATTTTATGACCCGTTATTGTCTATTTGTTGTCTATTGTCTTTTTTTTTTTCAGTTTCCCTTCCTTTTTATTTAAATCTGTAATTACTTTTTTGTTTTTCTACACAAATTAATATTAATTTAGTATCAATTAAGCAAAATTTAATGAGCGCAAACAATTAAAATTATTATGGGCTACATTCGACTAACCATCCAATTTTTAAAAAATTATATGAGTATTTTTAAAGATAGTCTGTCAATTAGGGCACAAAGGCACATAGCTTCCTCGCATCCTATTGTAAGACATATGGTCAAATTAAACTTAGATCTGATTCCTTGAGAAGTTAAATATTTGCGTCTAAATATCTAAGTTATCCTTTATGGAATTTTTACGGTAATCTTATTGCACCATATAATTCAACATTAAAACAATTTGTAAGTAATAACTCGTATCTTTACTAAAGGCTAAACCTTAAAAAAATGATTACCTTATCCGAAAGATATAACACTTTTAATCCCTTTCGAAAAAAAAGAAAAGAATGACGAAAATAATCATAAATAATAAAAGGGCAATGACAGTCATAATCATAATTGTATAATAAAAAATTTAATGATAAGGGTCTTTATCATTAAAAAACTTTTTTTGTGGGATATTTTTTTTTGAGCTAAAAAATTGGAAGACTCGGATGAAAGAAGTTTGAGAGTTTTAAAGTGTTACGAGCACCTTTTTGTCTCCACTGGCATAATGATAAAACTTGGCGAAGTCCTTTCACCTTAATAGTAACTGAGTTATAAAGAATAAAGATATTCAGATGTGATAATCTTGTATATTATCACTGAATAGCGGGTTTTCGTAGTAGTAGCTACCTTAGTGTATATGACGTTAAATTTTAGGACTCCAGATAATATAAATATAACGATAATCTTTTAGTATAATCACCGTATAAAAGTATATACAAAATTAACATTAACAATTTTGTGTACTGTAAAATGTGAACTTTTATTTAATATTTCACTAGACTTTTAATTTTAATTTTATTTATTTAATACAGTTATAATTTTTGATAAAGGGTTACTTTTATGTTAAATATCACAAATGTTGTAAGTATTTAAAGAATTAATTAGAGGCGCATACAGAACTCGCATGGGGAAAAAAATATGTTGGGGGGAAAACATACTTATTCTTAATCTACCTGAAACGGGTTTAAAATTAAATGTAACATGCCATAAAAGCATATAATACTTTTTTAAAAGCCCTTATTTTGGTGATATTAGTTTTCAAAATGTCGGAAAAAATGAAAATTTTGTAATAATAAATTGTATATTCTTTTCATAGTCTTGAAACCCTTAAAAACGATGTTTAAATGTCATGCTGAATAAAAATTTTCTTCATATTCTTCCACCATATTAAATGTTTATAGGAGCAACTTTTCTTAATCTTCAGGACTAAGTATAATGTGTCATTCTGTCAAAAAACTTTGTTTTTAGTCGTCCGCCACATTGGCCAATATCTTGAAAATATTAAGTGTGAAACTATACAGTTGTCACTTATGCTGAGATGCACCTGTGTGTCGAATTTCGATAAGGTCGGTTAATTATCTCGCCAGTTATCTTTTAGACAGACTAACAAATTTTAAAAATCCTGTCTTAAAAATGAAAAACTCATTGCCTCGTTCAATTAAAGAGGAATAGAGAAAGAGAAAGAGAGATACCATTGTGTTCAGAGAACAGGAAATTGAATCACACAATTTGAGCTCAGTGCTGAGAAAATTGGGGCGTAAACAGTGAGATACGTGTTTCGATTCCCGGTAAATAATTTTATTTTTAAATGTAGTAAATTACTTCGAACGATAAATTAAGTATATTTAAAGCTTGTAATTAGGTTGACGGGTTTAACAAATAAGGTGAGGAAATTTCATAAGTGATGTGTTATTAATTTGTTTGGACGTTGTTTTTCACTTAGTATGAGTGTGAAGGATGATGGGGGAGACGTGAGTACTTGACGCTTGTATGAAGGTGTGGAAAGGGCTGTTAAAGCAGCACCCACCCCCTCAACTTAAAGGACGTTGAGCGAAGTTTCATGAAGGTGGTGAATTCGGAGGTGTTCCCTCTGATTTTCCCCTTGATTAATGCCTATTAAACTTGGAAGGAAAAGGTAACGAGAAGGAGGCTTAGTAATGGTAAAGATGAACGGCATGAACAGATAGAAGATATGAAGATGAATAAGATGGGGAGGTATTCTCAACCCTCTTATGAAAGTTGGGTACGTACGTTAGAGGAAACATATTATCTAGATAAAGTCCTCTCTTCTTATCCTTGAATAATATGTTAAAGTTTCACTGTTGAAAGATCTGGTCTGGGAAAACTTCACGTGAGAATATGTTAAGTTGCGGGTTGTAAGTTCATGGAGAATAGAAGGAGAGGGAGAGAAACTTTCGGGCGAGATGTTCTGGAGAGGGTTGGTTCAGTAAAGACTTGCAACATCTGGGACGACAGTAAATCATGGAACTACCCTCTCCAACCTTTGAAACCAAACCTTTCTCTTCGGTCTAAACTTTGCTTCAATGCTAAACATCTCAAGGTAGAAACTTGACCGCAGCCTATTCTTGTCCTTCTATATCAATCTTCAATCTAGAATTTAAGGTGGCGACAAGATATAGTAAAACGCAAATAGATAAAACAAATAAATATATAGGTAATTTTTTGTGTAGGTATTGTTTCCAAGGGCCTTACCGAGGGCAACGGAGCATTATGATCGTTTTAAAGTACGTATTTTTTCTTATGTTTACTATGATTTCAAAAATTCCAAGACAGAAATCCGTTTCAGACTTCAGGGAACATTTTTTGTCTATAGCTGTGGTTCCCACACTTTTGTGTCTAGGGACCCACTTTTGGTTGTTAAAATATTTCGCGATCCACGAACAGTAAATGGCATAACATTCCTTAACATTATGTGATTAGAGGTGGAAGAATAAGACAACATAGCACTAAAATATATGGAACTTTTAAAAAATATTTCCTCATTGTGAATTTATAATAACTATTTATCATCTCATTATACTTTTAAAAATATTTACATTACTGTAGACATCATCCAAGTCTAGACTTGCCATTGATCTAAGTTGTCATTGTTATTTATTAATTACATTTTTAGGTAACATGCGACTGAATATTCATTTCATCCATTTAAAGAAATATAATATTAAGTGATATGGTCTTAGAAAAAACCAAGCTTGTTATAGTAAAAATCTAATAAATATTCCAGTCTCTTGAATTTATAATTAAGTAAAGGTAGCTTGAGGAAGAAAGGGGCCAGGTGTCATTTTTGTAATGTCGATTTATCGGCGTTCCTAGATATTTTCTTAGTATTTTAATTTCAATCCTACTTAATAAATATAATAGGAAATAGGTCATTTTATTTTAGGAAGTAAAGTGCAGAGCACTTGCTTCTGCTTCAAAATGTCGTTCAGACAATGATTACAGTCGGTGATGCATCAAAGCAGCAAAATACAAAACTATTGTACTCTGATCAAAATTTTATGTTTGTCACCTGATAACTTTGCATCATTATCAATTGTTTCACTTGTACCATTTTTCTTCTTTTTTTTTTATTATTTATTATTAAAATTGTTTCATGATCATTAGTCTTTTTAATAACTTCATCATTTAAATCGTCTATAATTCATATACTATATCTATATTTAGTTCTATTTATTGCTTTGCTTTTGTTCATAATTATTATCTTTTGCTATCATACCAGCATCTTAAAAGGTTAGCTTCACTTTTTTGTCGTTATCTGTTTCTAGTATCGCGATCTTTCACTAATTTTTATGTCACTTCTTATATCCACTCAGCTCCCTTTACTCTTTCTTAGTTCATTCTTTGATTAAAATCAAACAGTAAACCAATGTCTTATTTGCGTGTGCGGCAATCAAATTAATACCTGCTGATGAAGTAGGCTGATAATTAATACTTGTATTCGTATTATATATTTATATTATAAGGTTGAATGGTTTAAGGTGTTCTCTATTATAAGAAGGCAGTTAGAGATCAACTGTGGTTCGTAAGATTCTTGTTCGAAGCAGAAAAGTGGTGCGCAATAGTGGAACTAGAACTATTCGGAGTCATTTGAGCAGTGACAAAGTTGTACTTGATAGGCCAGATGAGATTCAAAATTTGCACAGACCACAAACCACTCATTCTAATACTTAATAACAGAATATCAAAGGAGGTCGAAATCTCCAGGCTATAGGGGTTAAAAGTTAAGTTAAAAGGCTATATTTTCCAGGCAGAATGGGAATAATGCAAAGAAAACTCCAATTTCGATGCATTTCTTTGTGTACCCGTCGATCTACCATCAAAAGAAGAAACCTCTCAGAAGAAGTTATTCACCTTATAAGGATAAAAATTGCTTCTGTTGTGAAGAAAACACTTAGAAGACCAGTTGTTAGGAAAGCTCAAACAAATCGCTCAGGAATAAGAAGAATATCAACTCTTGGCAGAGAAAATACAAGACAAATGGATTTAAAGCTGTTACCTTACTGTGGTTGCTGTAACCATTTAAGTATCAACGAATGGCCTATAGTTAAGGATACTTAGGGCACATTTCAGAAAAAGGCAAGAAAACTGGTCCTGAAATGGTACACGATTCACATTAAAGAATGTATCAATCCGTTTATCTTATGTAGGAGCGTCTATGAAGATAATTTAAAGAATTAGTTCATCTTAGAAATCATCTTAGTAGAATTAGAATCTTATAAATTAGCTCTTTGTGTAAAGTAATACATCTTTATTTAATGGAGTAGCTTTTACTCTTTTTAAGTTAAAAGGCCATCATCAGTGCCGATTGCGGAAGAAATAGTTACATTAATATATGAATTAGTAAATGCGGTGAGTCTACTTCAGATCGGAGGTCAAAGTGAGGCATATTTTAATTTCCTTTTATCATTTAGCAGCAGGGTATCTATGTACCCTTTTTCAGGAATGCACTTAAAAGGAACTCGATAGATGAAATGCTGCTGAATTTCTAAAGATTGAAAATATGTTCTTAAATTTGATGATGACGCTATATAGAGAGGTAAGTTATTAAACGAGTGCATAAGGATTATATACATAGTATATATAAGGACAGTGGTAGGTAGATAACCAAGCAGTATAAACAGATTTGTAGGGATAATGCTACCAGGTTAGACCCTTAAACCACTACAGTTAATATACCATGATAACATTACCCCAAGCTTGAACCTCTAAACATGATAAACACTTAGTAAGACAAACTCATCTACTGAATTACTTAACTATGGACACGCATTGTTTTAACTAAGCTAACATCACCATACTTCACTCTTACTTAGGGCAAAGAGCTCTTTCCTGCAGAGCACACACAAAAAATATCTTCCATTAACATCGGGTTGAAACATGAAATACAGAAATAGCAGACCATCTTGTGGATATTTATTTTTTTTTTTTTACGAAAACGAGAGAACTTATATTTATTATTGGCATATATTTTTACATATTATTCTTATATTATATTATTTATAATAAAAATTATATTTTTACAACATGATGATTAAATTAACAATTTTCTGTACAACTTAATATTGTTGAATTACGATTAACCGGCATTTCAGTTTAATTTATGGAGACTCTATTTTGGTTTAAAAGATACCTATAATTGATCTACAAGACAATTAATATAATATGCTATCCTATCTATAGAACTGTTTATAAATGAATAAAATTACAATTATTACCCGGTTTTATTGTTGTAGGATAATTTTAATGATCATCTCTACTTGGAAGGTGCATACCTTTGGCTTATACATATTTTCTACTTTGTATTTGATATACATTAATCATTTTATAGAATAAACGTGAGTTACTTTATCTGGTTATGGTTGAGTACGCTTCGTGATTTATTTATTATGTGTTTACAATTTAATAGACAATATCAATGTAATAAATGAATATATATATAACACAATATAATATATAGCGTCTTAATATTAATTTACTTCTTCTTTTGTTAGAAAATAATATTTATATTTCGTATAATTTCAGAATATTTGTCACATATTTTGTAAATAATCTGTCAAATTGTAATAGTGTAGTTTATCACGGTTTGTAGTTTATCACGGTATGATAAAATATAATTCTAAGTTTAATTAATCATTAACTAATTCACACCAAACTTTTTTTTAAGTTAGAAGTATAGAAAGAAGACTGGAGAGATAATCAATCTGATGCTAAGAATTGAACCAGGAATCTTTGGCTTTCTAGTACATATTTTATCAATTATACCATACCATTCCGGGGAATGATTTATCTCCGATCGAAGTGATAGGAAATCTCATTAATGGCGAATTTATTCATATCCCATTCTCAATTTTATTTTTTTAAATTGATTTATTAGTTTGTGGACAACTCACTTTTTTAAGGGGTATGCTATTTTTATATTATTTTATTAAGTTCATTATAATTATTTTTATTTGTCTGGGGAAAAAACTGGTTGTATTGACCGATATTTTATGGTAATCAAACATTTAATAATAATAAATTCTCATGTGAATAAAACATTCAGGTTGTTTTATGTAAAATTAAATATAATTGTTTAACCACAATATGAATACAAATATCAATCAGACGATCATTTCAGTCTTTCAACTATTTTCAATGACAATTTACACCGACTATGCTTAAGTTTGATGCTATTGTGTAAGCAATGAACATGCTATGTTTATGTGTTAGGCTCGTTTCACACTTACCCGATTGTCGTTTAAACGACATTTTAACCGGCCACGACATAAACCTAGTTTCTTTCACATATACACCCGACATTAGGCCGTGCATGTTGGACCGATTCGGGGCAAGTCGTACTTTGAACATGGAGCGGGATCATTGTCTGGCTTTTCTCTTGTATAGACGTATTACTAGTTACTAGTACGACGTATTATTAGTACGTTTCGACAGTTTTGTCCCACAAAACTGGCCGATCTTTGATTAAAGAAATAAGGTACTCTATATCAACTGTTTCCATGTTAACAAGAATTTACTAAACTATTGATAAAAACAGGCAAAAAACAAATGACATAAACAGGCAAAAAACAAATGATATAAACAGGCAAAAAACAAATTATATAAACAGGCAAGAAAACAAATTATATACACTGGCTAAAGGAAAAAGGCAAACTGACTAGACGACACGGGCCGGTTAGATGTGAAGCGCTCCATATCTCTAAATACCCCACTAGGCCAGGCCGGCTTTACTCAAACGACACGACTGCTGGCTGCAACGCTGGGAGTGTCGGGCTCCCAGCGCGGCTATCCGACTGTCGTGTGCCGGTCAAACGACGCCGGCACGGTGTCGGCCTAGTGTGAAGAGTCTCATTTACTTTTTAACCCTTTCGTCGTGTACCCGGCGTCGTTAAAACGACAATCGGGTAAGTGTGAAACGAGCCTTTGTATAAATGATGGCCAGTCTATGTATAACTGTCGAAAGACTAAAACGATCGTCTGATTGTTATTTGCATTTATATTGTGGTTAAACAAATTATATTTAATTTTACATTAAACAACCTGTCTTTTATTTAATTGAGGATTAATTCATTGTGTTAAATTGTCTGTGATGTTTATAATCTATCCAAAATTATTAGTTTATTTAATTTAATGTATATTATATTTAAATTAGCGGAACATTATACTATGGTTAATAAGACATTAAATAGTATGTTTACATATATGTATACATAAAAGTCTTCAAATTGCCGTAAAAAGGGGGTAACATTGTTCACAGAGAAAGGGGTTGTAGTAGGGAAGAAGTTTTGCAAAAGATTCCAACCCCTACGGATTCTTGTTAAACTAGGTTACGGGGGTAGATGGTAGCTTTGACGCGCGTCAACCCCACGTCTCCCGTTAACCCTTACTCCATAAACACCCCCGTCAATATATTACACCACTCCCTTGCTAGACGTACACAGGACTCCGTTAGACAACAAAGGCCTCACGCCAAAAAATCAATAAGATAACGGGGAAGTCTGACATCAGTTCACGTATCATAAACACACAAGCTGTACATGTTTTTTTATGTGCTACTATTTAAGCTTCACATATACCTCTAAAAATAAAGAGTTTCAACGATCTTCGAAGTCTATCTATACAACTAGCTACTGAAAACACTTTAAAATTATATCATAATTTTGTAATATTTATGACAAGTATTATTATTGTTCAGACGCAATTATAATTTGCTTTATCATTACTCATTTTTATTCATTCTCAATTATTATTATTTTTATCGTTAATCGCAGTTAAATTATTATTATTGTTGTCACTATTCTTTCATAATTATTCTTGTCTTAATTCATTCACCATTATTATTTGCGATCATTATTATACAGTAAGTAATTGTAAATGATATTATTATTTAGTTGTTATCGTTAGGTTACTGATAGCGGCTATTAATTCTGACAAATATTATATTTAATTATGTTAAGAAAGGTGATAATATCATCAATTACTCTTCACTTGGAGGAGATGCATTTTTATCTTTATATGATACATACATACATACATACATACATACATACATACATATATATATATATATATAGTTGTTATCGTTAGGTTACTGATAGCGGCTATTAATTCTGACAAATATTATATTTAATTATGTTAAGAAAGGTGATAATATCATCAATTACTCTTCACTTGGAGGAGATGCATTTTTATCTTTATATGATACATACATACATACATACATACATACATACATACATACATACATACATAC
>KZ651756.1:373864-385255 GCA_001010745.2 Gerris buenoi
ATTGCTTGAAGACTTGAAGGTCCTTTAAACCAGGCCCCCCGGGGAATCAAGGACATGATGAAAGGGAAACGACTCAAAGATGCCGTCCAAAAAATATCCCTTAACAACTCCTTGGCCCTCTCCCCTCCCCCCTTCATTAGAAAAGACATCCATACCTTGAATTATTAATTAAGATTTTTAACATAAATTACTTTTAAAGTATATTTAACGAGGAACGAAAGCAAATGCCGTCTTCAAGTCTTTTCCTTTTTAAGAAATTCATAAATCATTTTCCAAAATTACATTTAAAAATATTTACATTTATTATATATAGGTATATACATATACATATATATATATATATATATATATATGTATATGTATATACCTATATATAATAAATGTAAATATTTTTAAATGTAATTTTGGAAAATGATTTATGAATTTCTTAAAAAGGAAAAGACTTGAAGACGGCATTTGCTTTCGTTCCTCGTTAAATATACTTTAAAAGTAATTTATGTTAAAAATCTTAATTAATAATTCAAGGTATGGATGTCTTTTCTAATGAAGGGGGGAGGGGAGAGGGCCAAGGAGTTGTTAAGGGATATTTTTTGGACGGCATCTTTGAGTCGTTTCCCTTTCATCATGTCCTTGATTCCCCGGGGGGCCTGGTTTAAAGGACCTTCAAGTCTTCAAGCAATGTCGAGTGGTAAAGAAGAGTCGACCGTCTTCTTTCCACCTCTTGAGATTATGATGGATGGGGTGGGAGGAGGACTCAGTCACTGGGAGATTAAAATGTTGTGGTTCGTTTCTGCCTTCAGCAGGATCTCAATGTGACAATAACGTTTTCATGTATATTCCATGGTGAAAATGTAACATTAAATTGATCCAATCGGTCAATTTAACTATTTTATAAATAATCATTATGCAGAGCATGTGTATGCAAATGCTGTTCTTCGCCGAGTTAAGTGCACCTTCTATTGAAATTTTATTTCAAAATTATTATTTGAGAACTTTTTTTTACGAATCTTGTTAAATTGGCTAAGCAAGTGAAGCGTTCAAGTCGTATATTGTCACTTCGATAGACTTTTTTCGGTTTTTGGTTTAATCGATAGGTCCTGTAACTATGGTGTTCCTCTTTATTATATTATGAACATGAAAAACTGGAATGCGGCTCTTATTACCCCTTGTACCCTAGAGAATAAAAAATGTTCTAGATTTTGAATTGAAAATTTTAACGAATTTAAGATTAATTGAGAATAAAGTTGATCAGTTTAATAATACCAGTTATAAAAAAATTAATAAACCAATAATACAGTTAAGTAGTAATTTCTAGAGCTCGAAGAATACATACACTTTCAGGCAAAAAAAAAACCCATTCACATTCTCGGGTGCTCCAAATAATTAGTGTTTATGTATATTATTATAAATACACCAAAGAAGAATGCATTTTTTTTATTATAAAAATCTGATAAACTGTAAAAATGGACGAGAAGTATATTTTAGGACTTAGGATTTGCAAAAATGTATGTTGTGTTTAAAATTGTCGATAAAGGATTCCCTGGTGAGAGCCATTAGCGTGTCCAATAAGCGTGGCTCCGTTCAAGAGTCACAGCGAGGGGCATACTATGTACCCGATGAGAAATGCACGCTTCGCCTCACAAGGTGTTTTACGCAACCCCCGGGTGGATCCGGGTCGCCGATCAAACGGTCCACAACTCCACGGCTCCTTCACTATAAAAAAAAGCACAAACAACCGTAAATCGGGCCCGGGTAATTTTTTTCTCTATATTACTTTTTTTCGGTTCGAGAAATCTAGCAGAGGTCTTCTCCCGCCTACATCTCGGCGCGGTTCTTTAAATCGGCTACAATATGCGCGCTTTCGTTTTCCATTGTGTCGCCACATCTCTTTTTCCTCCTTTCAATTGGAGATACTAGGAAAAATAATTTTTAAATGAGTTTTCCATCAGAAGAAATGAAAATGTTCTCCTGTGAATAGGTTGTTTAATGCTCAATGGGCTTTATCTAAGAAATACCCGTTTTTCTTGGGCGAATCACAATAATAATAACGAGTCTAATAACCGGGTGATTTCAGTTCGAAATACTTTTGTTATACATTAACCCATTACATTGAAAAGGCTTTTGTCGACAGGATTATTAAACAGTTTGGAAGACTAGATCGCCTTCTCGGATACAGAGGCTATATGAGAAGGGTCATCTGGTATTCCTATCGTGTAATGACGGCTTTGTATGGAAGAATGTTTTTCTTATGGCATCCTTTTCTTGTGGGAAACGGTTCGTCCGCTCTCCCACAGTGTGTACTCGATTTCCTCCGCGCGGTGGAAATTCAAATTAATCTGTAACTAGGATCTCTAGACTCGACTAGGGTTGCTTCGGTACGATAATGCCCCCAAGCATTTGGACTCTTGTCTTAATGTCCGCTTCGACTTCCCTCGGAAACATTTTCTACTGTTATACTCTTAATCTGTAATAGCCACCCATGCTTTGAATACTGTTCGGGATCTTTAAATTTAAACGGTTAATCTACGAAATTTCTAGAAAAGCCCATGATGGAGACGATAAAATAAATTTTTATTTCTCTAAGTTTTCAAGAAACTATTATGAAAAGTTGTCGTATAAAACTAGGTTATTTCATTCGAGATAAAAACAAAAAAGATAAAAAACATAGTTTTTAAAGCTGAAGACTTTTAAATCTTCCCGAGTGTTTTAATTTTAAGGCATTCGCGTTTAAGCTTAGTATTGGTTTCTCGGCTTTGAACTTATTAAACTATTTTTCGGTTACGCTAACGTATTCTTGATATTAGTTATATTAACTAAATAAAAAATACACCGAGAAACAACAAATAAGAGGCAAAAATATAGGTTTGAGAGAAAAAACGTTAATAATATAAACTAGGCCATACTCAGATCTATTTAGTTGTAGAACAGAAAAGGTTACGTCACTTATAATTATTCGGAACTACAGTTTGTAAATCCGAACTTAAAAATAATATTAATCGCATTAAAATAAAAAATCGGTTTGATAAACTCGAAAAAATCTTTCTTGTACATAGTGATGCGGGATAGTACATTTAAATCCTGCAATAATATATGCTATTTAAGGTAGTATGTTTGTGCTAATGCTTAGGTATGTTAAATGAATAACAAAAATTATCTCTCCACGGAATTACTTATTTTAATTATTATTAAATACAAATTTAGAACATTCTTACTTAATTTTTAAATTGTATTCTTCTCTTTGGGCACTTTTCTCTTAGAGTTTAGAGTCTTGAACTTTCTCTTCTTCTCCACTTGGATTCATAAATTTGGATTATTGGTGCTTCATTTTGATAATTATGGTTTTCAGCTTGAAGATGGCCCAAAGAAAGTTTGAATTATCGTAAAATTGAGTTTACTATTTTTCTTGAGAGACAACAATCAATAAGATTATTTACACAAGGAACAATCTGCACAAATAACTAAAATTTTTATTATTCTCTTAGGTAATTTTTCCTTTAATGGAGAGAGAATAGGACATTATTAAATTGTTAAAAATGTTTGAATGTTCGATGATTCTTAGTTTGACTACGTTAAGAAAGTTGGAAGTGTTTGTGGTTACACCGGAGTAGGATGTAGTGGCTGTCAATGGTGGGGTCCTCAAGTCTGTTGTAACCGTAGAGGAAGACGAAAGAAAACAAGCTGCTTTTCTTCATTCAAGTGAATTAGGCCAGGCTAGTGTTCTCGCTCTGGCTAGTTCACTTAAGGTATCCAAGTTCTCTTTCTATCTTGACGTTAGCAGTAGCAAGGGTTCGGTCCATTCATGGATTTCATCGTGTAAGGAGTCTGGACATTGTCCATCTCATTCTTTCCACCTTCACACTCAAAGTAGTTTTTACTTCGCACGCGAGAGAGAAAAACTTCCCATTCACAAAAATCTTTTCCCGAACGCACATTCTTCCAAGGATTCTCCTCGTAGCGTTTTTTTTTTTTTTTTTTTTTCCTTTTGTATTTCTTTCTTTTTTTAAAAAAAAGAACAACTACCTTAACCATCTTCTTCCCACATCCTCCTCCACGAATGCCTCTCTTTTCTTTTTTGTTTCTTTTCGCCTTTTTATCCGTTGCTTCGGTCACATCCGGCGGTCTCCTATGTAGAGACCTCAAAAGCGGCGAGGAAAAAAGAAGAAGAAAAAAATATATATATACGAAGGGAAAGACTCGCATCAGTCATCTTGACACTAGGTAATCGTCGCCTCAGACCACCGTGTGGTTTCTAACGACGTGTGCCCCTAACTACCGTTTGACTTCGCCACCTCACACAACAATTGTATTCTTTTGATCGGTGAAGATATGTTTTAAAGAGACAGGAAAAATAGGAGGAAATGATTCATAGATTTTGTAGTTGGCTTCTGCTAAATGTCAATCGACATTGAAATGAAAATACAACTTATTTTGTCGTTAAAAGATGGTGCTCCGAGGCGAAGAGAATTTGGGGTCACGAAGACTTCCAATGAGGACTTTAAAAAGCTAATATAACCGATTGCCGATTGGGCTCGCTCAATGTAAGTGTTATTTATAAACTATTTAACTGACTTATATTACTTCTACTTCATGAATAACAAATAATAACTGCAATGAATTGTTAAAAGTAATAAAATTAAAAATTAATATTTTTAAAGAAGAATAAATTTGGCAGTAATCTTTACCCACTTCATTTTTTTTTTTTTTTTTTTTTTTCAAGAGTTCTATCTCTTTTCTAAAGGTCTTTTTTTAAAGTTGGGTCATCTATTGTCTTTGGCATCATTTCCAGTGTAACATCCCGACTGTTTTATTATATATAGGCTAAAAGAAGGCTCTTCTGCTCCTCCCCCCCCCCTCATTTTTATTTAATATCCTGAAAAGCCTTGTCCTTTTTATTATGGGAAGATATAATTTATGATGTAGTACCGGGCTACGGTTTGTTAAAACTCCTAGAACATTGCTGGAAGTTTTTTTTATCATTATATCCAAACTAAAAAGAAGGATATCACAGTTGGAGGACCCTTCCACTTGATATACGGAGGTGTCCTATGAAGAAAAAGAATTAGTGAAAAGAACTCGAGAACCCCCTTCTCAATGCAAGAACAATAGCCTGTAGAGTGCCGTCAACCGACCGACAGTCCTTTTTGTTCCGTCTACCTATCCATTCTCAAAGGTGAGAAGAACCGGAAAATCACAACTAATTACGGTCATCTCTTCCATTCTTTTTACCTTTATAACACTGTTTAAAGGACGTTCCAGCCATGGATACGATTATGTGAGGAGAAGAAAAGTTACGGGTGAAAATAAAAGAATTAATTAGTAGGTTTGTTTCAAGTGATATTTTGCTTAAATGCGATCTACTAATTTACTGCTTTAACTGAACATTGGCAATTGCCAACCATTATTCTTCAACCAGGTTTTAATGCCTCATTCCACCGGGTTACACCTTTGCAGACGAGAACAATATAAAGGCGACAGACGCCAGAAGCTATGGGTTAGGCTTAGTCGAGTGGCAAGTGCACTCGCTAACTGTCACTTAAAACCAAGGTCATTTTCAATATATATCTTGCGATGCGATGCGATGGTTAGACTCCCAGGGAGGTATGAAATTTTGCATACTATTAATTAAAAACTGTACTTAATATCCAAGAGTGTATTTTTCTTCACTGTGTAATAGTGACTCGTCATATAAAAGATGTGTAGTTCAACAACGTTCAATAAACTTCAAATTATCTGAAGAAGGCTGCAAAACAGCCAAATCCGGTTAATTGGTTTAATAGTTTAAAGTTTAATGCAATCATTCTGTGTTAATACATTGTTTTGGTAATTTAACTGCACCTCTTTTATTATGAATATAGTTTATTTTTATTTTAATGGTATATATTAGGTTTGTTCCAACCACACTTCAAACTACATAGTTTCAAACTGTCCGACGCAAGCGCATCGGACCAAAATTGAACTCCTGTTGCTAAAGCGCATGCTTCGGACAGTTTCAAACTAGTTTGAAGTGTGGTTGGAACAAACCTATTATTTCGTTATTGGACTAGTAAGTGCGGTCACTGGACAGAAATCTTATATCTAGTCATGTTTCAATATTCCCTTAATTTTATCCGTATTGCTTGAATTGTATTGTCAACAGTATAACTTTTCCAATGAAGAACTCGAATTTAAAAATGTAAAATATGAAGTTTCATTGACTCATTATCAATAATCTTTGAATAATAGTATGGGTGTTGAAACCCTAAATATGATTTTTAATTCATGAAAACAAAAACCGATTTACCCTAATTATGGTAATTTACTCTTTTTTATTCTAATATGCGCTATTATTAAATACATATCCCAAAATCCCTCTGAAAATAGCAGTAAAAAATATGTCCAAAACCACTATGTGTAGGAATGTAAAGGGAATTCGCTAAATGTAAACATAAATAATAGATGGGTCATGTATAAAAAGGGTGAGTACAGTAGCTGTCAAGTCAAGTGCAACAAATAAAGACCTAAAGGGTCGGACACGGATAAAGGTCTCGGATTTTTTTTTCTGGTCTGACTTTTCCCCTGGTAAGTGAGGGTTTGGTGGAAACGAGGGGGTGGCTCTGAGAAAGGATATAAACATGTGGTAATATGGGGAAAGTATATAAAATGCTTACCCTTCACAACAAGTTTCCCTGTGAGAGGGGTTGCCTGCTGAAGCAACAGGACTTTGTGAGCCCTTTTACCCCAAAGTGCCCTTACCCCATCCCCCCCCCCCAAACACTCTTCACGGGTAAATACGTTAAAAGTAGCTGCCAATATCCTCACTCTTGTCTGATTTATATCTCTACTAAATATCTTCTTTCTATATTGAGATATCCTCAACTTAAATTCATATAACTTTCGTGTGTTTTCAGGTAATCAAACTAAATTAGAAATAAATCTGAAACACAATAAGGTCTCTAAGGAATATTAAAACGAGATTAGCGTAATCTAGTGAGTGATTTTTACTAATTGATCACAGCTACATGACCTCGTTAGGACTTCCATTAAATGTAGGACATAATGACTGTGGATGTAAACGTAGCCACTATATTTTTTATTTATTTATTTATTATTATTATTATTATTATGGTTTTTTTTTTTCAAAAAATTAAACTTGTGAGAGCCGTACTTAGAAAATTAAACAAAAGGCGTTGCAGTACTAAAGTAACTAAAATGTGAAATTGCAACCTACTTGTGTGATTGTTGTAAAACGAGGAGGACCTAGCTTGTTTGAACCTAGCAGTTAGGCCACTAATTTGGGCCCTATTTGTTAATCACTTGTGGGGTTCAGCTACTTCACCCATCAATGTACCGCCAAAGTGAATACGATGAGATCAATAGACAGCTAAGGATAATAAATATAGTACCAAGGCGTGAGATTGAACCCGTGACCTCGACCTTGATTCATAGATGACCGAGCAGAAGTGACCGACACCTTTACGATCACTGTTACTCTAAGCACATTTTAGCCTACCTTATGTGTACCAATTGTTAGCTGATTAAGTAGATTGGTAACGGCGTAAAACTAATCGCACGAGAACTTGTGTGGGCTACTTTAGACAATCCCTCCTAATTTCTTCAAAATCGGATGAGTAGTTTTAGGAAAATTATGGTTCGCAAAAATTTTGAATGACAGACACTAGACCAAACCATTTCCTTGATGTCTGAAACGGATTTCTGTCCAGGAATGTTTGAAATCGGGCACATAAAAATTATTAGGATTTTAAAATGATGAGAATGCTTCCATACCTTCGGTTAGCTCGGAAGCAAAACAAAATTAAAAAACTGAATTGCACCTACTACTAAAAGTGAAGATAAACTTTAAAAAAAAAAAAAAAAAAAATACCAAGAAAGAGAAAAAAGGGGAGATTTTTAAAATATCGATTCCTTATTTCCGACAGGATCCGACTGTTTAACTTAATTCTTTCTCCCCTTCACTTCTCACATCGGTTCCTCATATTTTTTTTTTTGAAAAAGTGCTTAAAGGTAAAATTTTTCTTAATCCCCGGGCAAGGAAGCTATGTCTGACGGGAGGAAGACAACGTGTCCTGTATCCTCTATAAGGGAAGATTTTAAAGATATGATAATCTCTTTAAGGAAGGGCTGACGTTGTCACCCTCACGCTCCTGACATTACTTTGCTTCCAGAGGAAACAAGGCTACCGAGGGTGGGAATTACCTTATGCTTCTTCAGCATACTTGGCTCTAACATTAACACAAGCTTTCTCTTGCGCCGAGAAAAGCCAGCTTCTGTACACAGTAGAAGGTTACCTACCTCCTTCCTATACTTCCTGCATATCTTTTCTTTTTATTTCACCATCTTTTCATTGTCTTATTTTCATTTTAATGTCCCTCTCCCGTTGTTCTTATGTCTTTTTCTGCACCCTCTTTCCTTTTACCCCGCCTAATTCTATTTTCCAACCTTTTTACATATCTTACTTCTCCTGACTACTTAAATTTTTTTGAAAATAGGATTTTCCAACTTTTATGTTGGGAGAAAGTGTGAAGTTTTGTGCTTATTTATTTAAAAAGTAATCTTAGGGTTTTTTTTTAATGCCTCTATTGACACATACCATCCATACACACATATAGGTATATATGTTAACTTTCTGCTATACTCTATTTTTATTTTTTTTTTTATTTTTTTTTTTTAAAGTACATATCTGTAATATTTTGGTTTTGTTACATTCCATGGTCTTCATCCCATTCATTACATTCCATTGACTTCATCTATTCCTATTTTTGGTGGAAGTCGACTTTATATGGACATGAAAAAGTGGTGTTTAATTAGTGCGCCCAAGCATTGAATGTGAAATAGAAAGAGATCAAGGTTCAACAAATTTCGGTTAATCCATTAATCCATTTAGCCTGGATAAGCCTTGGTTGGTTGTTCCTGTGGTGCTATATTGTTGAAACGTTGAGGGGTGCGTGCCAGGTTCGGAATTCCATTCAGGTCTGTCGTCTTGTCACAGTTCGGTACCGTCGCCACGAGGTTTGTTTCAAAGTGGAACAGAAGAGTAAAAAAAAAGTGTATATATATATATAATAGTAGAGATGACAACCATCTGAGGAGTTGTCAGTCAGTGCTGTAACTGAATTACAGAGCGAGGGGAATCATACAGAGTTGGAAAAAGGACTCTAGAGACGCTGGCAAAAGGATGTTTTCTCTGGACGGGTGTCGCGCACAGACCTCAGGCAATTTGGACCGGAGCACAAGGACTCAAGAAGAAGAAAAAAACACCGCCTCTAATAGTCCCTTTCCGACATGGATCACATACTGGGCATTCTTTCACAACTTTCCAACAACAGTTTTACGTATGATCTCTACGACACTAAAATAGTTATGCAAAGAAGGAAAAATCGATAAAGCGTGAATCGATTTCAAATAATTCTCCTTTAAAGGAGTTGAAGTAAAAAACTACATAGATGCAATTTAAACTTCTTATGAACGTGTTGAGAAGATAGTTTTTCAGAATGTACAGACTCGTTACTCCAGCTACCGTTAGCATTAGTCATATAGCAATTTACAGAAACTTGTAACAACCCCATGGATCGTTGGCTCCATCAATCCTGTCATCTCCAAGTAGAAAGTTGTAGCAAACCAGATCTCCTACAATTTTTTATTTTTACTACGATCTAAAACTCGAAAGGTCTAGATCTAAAGCAAAAGTTTGTAAGTATACAGTTTACTGCATTTGATTCATTGAGATCTTAGATAACTTACTTTATGCCAATCTTTGAATTGACGCACCTTTATAATTTATAAAAATCAAATTGAATTTTACTAATACTGTGGAAACTAAATATTGTCCAGGAAAACGACCTGTTAAATAAAAAAAAAAAAATAACCGTAAATAATAAAAAGAAAAAGGCCTGTCCGGATGTCCAAAATCGGACTCTCGAACACACGCGGTCGACCATGCCTTCATTTCGTTTAGTTTTCTCTGTTGGCTAGTATAACTTGAAGTGTACTTTTAATAATAAATAATATTTGTCTGGTTTGGAACGATGAAATCTGCGAAAAATGTATTAACTTCTCAATTCTAACCCAACTGGTTATCTGCTACAGAAAATACTGACAGTTTTCACCTCGAACGATCTACAAGCGTCGGTAATTACGTTAACTACGTTTTCATTCAACATTATAGAGTTTTCAAGATATTGATATAAAAATAAATACACTGCCAATTAGAATGGCACATAGCTTCCTCGCATCATATCATGTACTTGATTGTTATATTAACATTAACATTATTGAGATATTACTTTATTGTTATATTGTTTATTTTGTAAAAACTATTAATAGTTTTAGAGATCTTTAACCTGTGCTAAAACACTAGCGGTGTCGCTGTTGGTGTTACTAAAAAATTGTATTTGTAAAAAATGTTTATCTGATTGAATAGATGAAGTTAGATTTTTTTCCCAACCTAAAATTCCAAATTTAAATCTAAAGTTCACGTTTACGCGAGCGTTGCGCGTGAACGCTTGGACGGCTAATGTTGTCCAACAAACTCGTCCTAAGCATTGGTAAAATGAACATGTCTACAAAATGTCATCAAAATCGGTCGACATTTACTTAAGTTGTCGTCACACGTTTCATAATTCGCGGACACAGACAGACAGACACGAGACCAAAAATGTTCCCTTATGTCTGAAACGGATTTCTGTCTTGGAATTTTTAAAATCGGAGACATAAAAGTTTTTCGTTCTCATAAGTGAACACCCCGTTACCTTCGGTAAGCTCGGAAGCAAAATGTGATTCAGTTGAAAATATAGAAAAATCTTGAATATAAAGAACCACTTGTTAAACACTATATAGTTACCTATACTATTACGTAGACTTCCGCAGCTAGATATGAAGGTCGTCTGGTGGTGAAAACCAGAGAAGTGGTGACCAACGAAAGACCTAGAACGTCATATTAAGACCAATCGTACTATAATAGTATAAGACCTAGAACTTCACTTTATAAGTATGTGGTGATAATTTCTCCAAATAATATGGAGAATGACGACCACCAGCGGGAGTAGGAAAAAAGTTGGTTAAGTGAACTATAGTTTATGGCGGACGGATAGGGCGGAGGAACATAGAAATGATAAAATAGAAAGATAGTGTGTATAAAGAAAAACGTACCGACTGCGACCAGGCGTATGTAACGTAACTTGTTTGCGGGAGGCGGATGGCGGATGTATGTGCAGATAGCGGCGGGCGGCGGTTCAGCGGTGAGGTTGAGAGGACTCTCGGCTGACAGCTCAAGGCGTCCGTAGCAACACTAATTAGCGGTAGCGGTGCGATACGTTATCGGCTAGACCCCACTATCTCTCGTTGTTTACAAACAACGGCTCGGAGTCTAAATCTATCTATTATTTAATCACCTCA
>KZ651757.1:8635-20686 GCA_001010745.2 Gerris buenoi
CCAAAATTCAAATAATTAAATAAATGAAATAAAATAAGTAAAAATAATGTATAATTCTTTTTTGGAAAATGATGATGAGCAAGATAGTCCATTTTAGTGATCTCCTATTTGAGAAAAAGTTCCGAGGTAACAAGTACCCAATTTTTTTAAGTTAAGATCAGAGCAATCTCTACAATTCACCAAAAGCATCAAATAAATGAACCTTATAAAATCTATATAACATGAAGTTAAGGAAACGTGTTCTCTTAAACATACTAGTTTTATCTGAAATTTAATTATGTCACAACTATGACATAAATAAACTGAACGTTCTAATTAGTAATAATTGTTTAGTGAAGGTCAGAGCAATCTATACAGATACTATCTTCTAATGATATGAATCAGAACTATCTTCTATGATATGAATGAACTAAACGTTTCAAGTTGGGGTAAGAATATGTCGTTCCGCAATAGAATGAATTAAATTCTTGAAATTTTTGTCATGAAGTTGAGGTATCTCAGAGCTATCAGTAAATTCCAACTTTTAGCATAGATATACTAAACATTCTACATGTACTCGTATAAACTTAAGTTTAGAGTAATTTATTCACTTCATTTATAGTTAAAATTATTGATTTAAAGGATTATACATTTGAAGTCATTGTGTTTTATTTTCCTTCAAAATTTAGAAGTTTTATCTAAAGTTAAACTTCGAATATTAAACAGAAGCCTTCTTGATCGATTTTAACTTTAAAAGCTAAGACAGAGGAATGATTCTGAAATTTGAGCATCAACAGGAAAAACTTTACTTATTTACTTACAAACTGGGACAAAGACAAAGATTGTAACTGCTCTCTCCTTCTCTCAATAACGTCTAAAAACTACTCAGACCATTTCTACATATGATAAAAGGGAGGAAAATAACATAATTTTTATTGCTGTATGTAATTTATCAATTGAGTTATCAGCTGTGAAATTAAGAACAGAATGGCACTGAAGAATAAATACATAGTGGGTTCAATATGTATCAATTATATGTATCAGGGTGGCGGGTATTCTTTATGAACAGGATCGGTGGTGGGGGAAGTCATGTATGCTAGGGGACGCATCACAGCTGCCTCCGACCTTTTGGAGTGTGGAGATCGACCCCGAAGTGAAAGAGTGTTAAATGAGAGTCCAGATGCAGTGAACCATCGAACAGCGTAGTGCCAACAAATTATGGGTTAATATGAACAAATCCGCTGCGGAGACTTTTTATATGATCCATGAGGCTTACAAAGACGAAGCCATGTCAAGATCCTGTGTTTTTAAGTGCCATATAAAATTTAAAATGACCTGGAAGACCTACTTCGACCAAAAAAGACCCATATGAGCAAGTTAAGAGTGAGCTCGATGCTCATTGTCTTCTTTGATGCAAAAGAAGTGGTCGACTATAAGTTTGTGCCTACTGGACAATCAGTGAACGATAAATTTACGCAGAGTGCTGAAGGAATATCGGCGATGCCTGGATGCTCCATCACAATTCTCCCAGTCACAGATGCTAATTGTCTGGCCAAAAACAACGTAAGAATGCCTCCCCAACCACCGATTGAGATGGTCCAAGGGGCTTCGACGGTGAAGAGCCTTGCGGGTGCCGACTTTCAGGGCGCGATGATAGCGGAGTATTAATGCAGGGTGGTTATATTTTGCAGAATATAAACTCTTGTAAATATATCTATAGTTATTGAACAAACATATGTATATGTATAGTAAAAAATCTAATCATAATAGAAAGACCAAAAAAAAAAGCAAGACAAGGTGGAAAACACTTATTGCAAGAGCTTAGGCAGTAGTTTACTGTGAACCGTTTTCATGAAGGCAGAAAAATACTGGTTCTAGCTTAAAACAATAAGGGAATGTTGGTTTACTGGGCATAAGCTCGCACGAGACCTATACGAGGTAATCTCACTCGTATACTGTGAGAATTGGCCCGCTCTGTGACCCAGCTTCTGGTCTAGAAATTGGTTGTCTTACTCTACTCAATAAGCTTAGAGACTGGTATGGTTGTTTGCTCCTTTGTTACCTCTAACCATCCCACCTCAAAAATTTATTGCAGCGTTTTAAAGGTTAGAATATAGTTATTTATTTATTTTATTTTTTTTTTTTTATGAAACGGACACATTTTAAACCTTTAATCACGTTTGAGACCGATTACAATTCAAAAATTCTTAAGTAATGTATCTTTTAAAAGTTACTTTTACTGTTTTAGTCAAAGAGAAATTAACTTAAAAACTAAATTCCATAGTTAAAGGGTTTTAATACGTATATATATTCATAATTATTATTAATGTAAACACTAAGTTGCCATTGTAGATGGCAAATAGCTAAAAACAATTAGAGGTATGCCTTAATAAGGAGGTATATTAATATTAACTATGCATATTATATTGTTTTTAAAGATTTGTACGATTCTTTTTACCTTAGATAAGCACTAATTCTCTTTGAATCAATTGATTTCTGTCCGGTCATTTTCTTTTTTCAATCTCAGCAAAATTAAATTTTATATTTCATTTTGTACTTAATAAATATGTACTGGTAAGAAGTCCTTTTATTAATTTCTGAGTACACTATAGACTTANATACCGAGATCCAGTGGTGAGGGAGCACCCCCACCTCTCGGATCTCGCAGCTGGGCCCAGTTGATTATCCTCAACCTACTCCTCGAGACAACAGCTTGCCAGTCCAATTGTCGGGACAATTGGCCTAAAAAGTTTACACGAAGCCAGTAATTTCATGCCAGTCAACTGGCTTCTTTCAATTGGCTTATCAATCGGCATCGTGTAAACCAGGCTTAAGGGTAACTGTTCGAAGGGACTTTGTAACCTCCGCCGCGCCGCTTGAATTCACTTTTATGTCATTAAACATTATGCTCTAAATATTACACTGGTTTTGAATTTACTACCCGTCATTTCAATTTGTTAAGTTATTATGACAAAGTAAGACTCAGACAGAAAATGAATAAACTCAGTTATCGTTATCGTAATTCATGTACGAAATATGAAGTATGAACAGAAAAAATTATTAACATTATTAGAAAATTCAACTATGCATAAACACAGAGGGACAATATATCCATGTTATATAATAGGGTTTATTCATTAAAGGGTTTTAATACGTATATATATTCATAATTATTATTAATGTAAACACTAAGTTGCCATTGTAGATGGCAAATAGCTAAAAACAATTAGAGGTATGCCTTAATAAGGAGGTATATTAATATTAACTATGCATATTATATTGTTTTTAAAGATTTGTACGATTCTTTTTACCTTAGATAAGCACTAATTCTCTTTGAATCAATTGATTTCTGTCCGGTCATTTTCTTTTTTCAATCTCAGCAAAATTAAATTTTATATTTCATTTTGTACTTAATAAATATGTACTGGTAAGAAGTCCTTTTATTAATTTCTGAGTACACTATAGACTTATTTAGTTTTTTGCATTAAATCTAAAAAATAATATACCTTCATTTTTTTTATTTTAATTTAACATTTATGAAATGTTAAATTCTACTAGTTTTATTTGATATTAGAATGTACACATATAAATACCCGAACAATTTAAAAAATTGTTGATACAGTCGCTTTATAATACACATATTATATAATCACAGATGCGTTTATGCTTGACATATATATAATCAATAAAATTATTAATTTTATAGTTACAAAAATTCATATATGTATATATTATATATACATTCATACGCGCGCAATTTTAGGTACTAAAATATTATTTAATACTATTTTTTATTACTGTATGTAAAAATATACGTACAGAAAATGAATGTGTGTATGTAAATTGTTCATATGACCTAAAAGGTGAATATTGAACAGATTAAGAACGGACAAAATAATTATTCATTTAATATCGATAACAAAATACTACCAATACAATGATAAGACAATCATCGTAATTTTATCAAATAATGAAGTTGTGCGTACTACGTACTATTGCTAAAACAGATACCGCTATCTACTCGTATCTTTTAATACAATTAAATGTTCTCTCATACATTGTATATTGCTTGTTTGAACAATTTTGACCACTAATAGTATCTATTATAAAAATCATAATTGGATTTAGTTTTATTTCAAAGATAATGCTAATTATTAATTAAAGTACTTTAGGGACACGAAAGTATTATGATAAAAGATTATACTCTTATTACAATTAGAATTGTTTTTTTGACAGCGGGGGAAAATAGACAAGAAGCCAATGAGAGCGCTGGATTTTGAATTCTAGAAGTTCGGGCCAATTAGTAGTGGAGGGGCGTAGACCTAAAAGCCTGCCGACTGGCGATGCCGATTGGCAAGACAACTAGCGGGGCCAATTAGCCTCACGGATTGCAGGACAATCGCTGGCCAGTACAGTTGAAAAAAATACCGTTTACACGTGGATATGAATTGTCCGAGAATTAGAGGTCGAGAAATAGACGATTTTTAGAACTTTTTTTGTTGTTTTGCAAGTTCTATATTGAAAGTACCTTGTAAGGACTTAATTTTAGCCTTCTCCTCATCAACACAAAAGCTTCGNTAATGAATTTCATATAATAATGATAATTTTACATAATATTAAATTTCATATAATAATGATAATTTTTTGTAATATTAAATTTCATTTAATAATGATAATTTTGTATAACAATAAATTTCGTTTAATAATAATCACATAATTTCACATAATAGTATTAATCATATAATTTCAATAAATTAATATTACACAATTCAACCAATTATAGTATAACTTAAACACGAATAAGCATTCACTCAACCAATAATAAATGACCAATTACAATCAGAGAATCAACATAATATTCCAATTAATAATTAAATCAATAATTAATGTAAGTTAGCTAAGGTAGTCACTACCATGTAGCGCTGGTTACAACATTAAAGTAATCACATTACAGTAATTGAAAATGGCTATAACTACTAAACGACTTAGAATCGAGGTACATGAACTCCATTTAGGGTGCCCTATATAAATATTTGTTATTTTTTTATAAAATAAAAAATAATAATAACGCTGTACATTCTTGTACGATCATTTCGAAAATAATCTTAAGTTAAGAAGTTAATTCCAAGGACAGGACTTATCATCAGAATGTAAGAATATTTTTTTAAAAAATAATTGCAACTTCAAGGGATGTGATAAGACACCAAGGGGGAAATTAAGGAAACTATGGCACCTACATATTCTCGCTTAGTAAAATAATTGAAATGCTTCTTGACGGGAGTATAAACTTATTAAAATAAAATACATAAATAACAATATCCGTAGCGAAGTAATGAAAATCCAGCTAATTTTAGCTTAAAACATCTGGATTAAACTCTAATAAAAAGATTTAACGTTACATAATACTAATGTTCTACATATTTATAACTGGAGAGTTCAATAGAAATTAACACAACAATGGTGTCACCACAATTTTTTTAAGTGTATCTATATATTGTTAAAACACTGATAAGTCTTAACGCGTTGTTGTTTGTTATAATTAATATATAATTGTGGTGATAATATTGACTTTCATGTTGCCTCTCAAGTCCGCAAAATGTCAGTGACAACAACCAATCATTAATATTTCCTCCGCTTATTAATACATTAAAATATTTTATAAAAAAACTTTTTGGTTTAATACTATCCTCAGAAGGGTTGTTTAACGTAACAAGAAACGACGTCGATTAATGGTTTTAAGATGAGCAAATCCTTTTATCAGGGTATAATCAGTCACACGATTTAGCTTGTTTCTAGTCTCGTCTTTGTAAGAGCAATGCCCCTCTGATTTTAGCATTCTAACGCACTGCGATAAAAAAGAAGTTTAAAAACAATTGGAGTAGACTGACAGTGTCGTACGCTACTCTAGAGTGCGGGNGCAGTAAGCGATCTGTATAGTTAAATTGTGATATGGGAAAATTAAACTTTAAAAATCTAATTTTTACTTTTCCTCGCCTTCTCCGAAGGTATAAAGGAAAAGTATTGTTTTCACCCAAAAAATCCGAAACCGAGATTTTAACGGAGTTGTCCGTTTTGGGCGTTTTTAAGACGATTTGAGTGGTTTTTAGCTGGATGTCAGTTTGTCTTTCTGTGTCACGCATAACTCCCACAGTTTTTAAGCTAGAGAGTTGAAACTTTGTATAAAATTCCGTCCTTACACGTAGTTGTGCTGCCCAGAAAATCAACATTTACCGCCATCTTGAACCCAGTCTGCTGAGTCAGCAAAAATTTAAAAAATCGAAAAGCAGACCGAATGTACCTCTCTTTATGACAGGAGGTGATTATACTAGAATCTTCAGTGATTCAAAAAATAATATTATATTATAGCAACACTGAGACTCCTTATTTGTGTTTAACTTGATCTTTGTATGGACCGATGAATTTTGCAAATAAAAAAAAAAAAAATAGGCGAGTTTTTTATGTATATAATTAATTTCTATCATACGCATACACATATAGGTACATATAGGTATTATTATTATTATTNGACTTTCATGTTGCCTCTCAAGTCCGCAAAATGTCAGTGACAACAACCAATCATTAATATTTCCTCCGCTTATTAATACATTAAAATATTTTATAAAAAAACTTTTTGGTTTAATACTATCCTCAGAAGGGTTGTTTAACGTAACAAGAAACGACGTCGATTAATGGTTTTAAGATGAGCAAATCCTTTTATCAGGGTATAATCAGTCACACGATTTAGCTTGTTTCTAGTCTCGTCTTTGTAAGAGCAATGCCCCTCTGATTTTAGCATTCTAACGCACTGCGATAAAAAAGAAGTTTAAAAACAATTGGAGTAGACTGACAGTGTCGTACGCTACTCTAGAGTGCGGGGGGGGGGGGGAGATCACGGAGATTGGACAGATTGTAATGGGTGTCACGTGGAAGATTTAGGATCCTATTGGGTAGCGACGCGCCGTCCAGGCGGGGGACAGGGAAGGGAATGCACTTTTCAACAATTTAAACCTTTCGGTTCCATCTGTTTTAATCGTTATTAGCCTTCGCCGACTAGCTTTAGAGGTTTCGAGAACCTTCAATTAATTAGGTCGTGAGTTTAAAATAAAACAGACAAATTGCACTTGATCTTGACTCTTTTGAATGTGTCGTCCGGCCGTCACCTTTGAACAAGTCGTATGTTAGTCGTTTAGAGTCTAGACATACTTTTAAGAATACAGTCTAGAAACTCATACATTTCTTCTTACGTTATGTAATTACGAGTTGCTTATGTCAACAAAATTAACCCATAACCTTTTAAAATTAATAAATATGTTTGATTTCTTAAAGCTATTAATTGATGTTACCAATGAAGTTTGCTGTAAGGTTGAAAGCATACCTACTACTCAAACTATGATGCAATGTGCTGTACATAATGACATCTATCAGATTCTAAATCTTGACACCTTGGAATTTGTCGTCCGTCACCTTTGATCAAGTCTTATGTTAGTATTTTAGAGTCTAGACATACTTTAACGAATACATACTACGAATACCTACTACTCAAACTATGCAATGAACTGTACATTGTACATAATGATATATCAAATTCATAATTAGTCGTATGTTAGACGTCTAGACATGCTTTTACGAATACAGTATAGAAAAACACTAATACGTTCCTCATACGTAATGTAATTATGAGTTGCTTATGTCAACTCAATTAACGCATACCCTTTTTAATTATTAACAAGTTTGATTTCTTAAAGCTATTAGTTGATAATACGGGCACTTCTTTAGATAGTTACTCCCCTTATAAAATAAACAGAGGGGAGTAAGGATCTAAAGAATGTGCACGGAATGTTCTTCTTTAGACTATTACACCCCTTCTAGAAACAAGTGTAATATTCCTTTTCCCTAACTACATCGCACTCAACACCTCTTCTTTTCTCAATAATCATTTAGTCCAAGTCATTTATATTATAAAAAAAAGTAAGGGAGTAATAATCTAAAGAAGTACCATAATACGAATGAAATTTGTTGCAAGGTTCAAAGCACGCCTACTATTTATACTACATCACATACATATCGACGTCCATCAGATCCCAAATATTTAAAATCCAAACCCTCTATACATATACATTTCTAAATTCTCTTTCAATATTCTTCTCAAGACCTTAACCAAGCTTAATTTTATTTTAAGCTTTTGTTAGCTGTAAATAATTAGTTATTTTATTTTTAAGTGATCTGCAGCACTTTTTTTCTTAATAATTTCCTTTTTTTTCTTTTCAATTTTTATATTTTTTTCCAGAAGAGTAATTTTATTTTATTTGATTAGTTAAACCTAAATAAACAGAATTTACAGGAAAATTATGATCATTTTTCACTTTGAGAAAGTTAAGTTTTATTAAGGTAAATAAAACAAAATGCAAATACTGATAGTAAAAGCGTCAAGCAAAGAAGCTTGTCTATATGTTAATGTGACTTAACAATTATTATCATTTTAATTATGAATCATCATATTAAAAAATTTAAAAAAAACTCGTTCAAATTACCAAATAATTATCAATTTTCGTTAAAACGTCACAAAAACCAACTAAAAGGTCTATTTATAAAAATGACGATATTATCAACATGAATATTGATTACACTTAAAATTTTAAATTCAAAATTTAATGATCAATCATTTAATTTATAATTAATCAATAAAGTAGAAAGTAGGTTGGTATTATTATTTAATAACTATTTTTATGGTAGAAAGAAATTTATATCTCAATTGAATAACATTTTTAAAAAAAGAAAAAATCTTTAATCTGTAATATAATATTTAAAATGTAATTTATATCTGATCTAGAATTCTAAAGTTCATATTAAAAACCTATTATTATTTTTTATCTTTCCTATTATTATTATTTTTATTTATTTATTTATTTTTTTTTTTTGCGTTTTTTGGCGTCTAGCCAAAAACGAGGACCCTTATACATTCTTGCGCTTGTCTGTATGTCTGTCAGTAGCGCACCTGATCTCCGAAAGTGCCCAACACAAAAATTTTAAACTTTGTAGTGACTCAATCACAGGAAAATTTTAGGGCGGACCCAAAATACCTTCCTTTAGGAACTAGGGGTTGAACGGAAATACTTAATGAGAGGTATTAAATGAAAGAGGAGAATGCCCTGAGGACAAATGCATATTTGGTTTCGGTTTTGTACCAATTAATTTTTGCGCCATTAGTCCTTGAAAATTGAAAAATTGTTAAAAATAATAAATCTGAAAAAAATCATAGTTCTTCTTTGTCAAAAAATATCCGTTTTTAAGGAATTTTTCGTACGTCGGCGTCGTATATTTTGTGAGGAAAAATGTATCCCCAAAAATTCTAAAAATTGTATTATCCTAGGAAAGGATCGGGCTAGACACTTCAGAGTAGTTATAAAAAATCATATAAAGGCGTTTGTTTCAATTCATTATAACAAATAGTTCAAAAGTTATAGCTGAGATAAACTTATAAATGGCTATGTTGATACGGCTGGACCGATTATGCTGGTTAACGAACTCGTCCTATGTTACATTGCCTACGGATCCTTTGTATTTGCTGAAAGCACTTTTTCAAATTTATTTCCTAATTATTTCCATATGCATTGTATATTATACGCTCTCATCAGATAGGTTATAACTCTTATTTCCTGTTTTTCTCTTGAAGCAAAATTTGTAAAGTTAATATAGTTCAATTTAATTCTGTTTGTTTTGCTAATGTATTTATTATTATTAGTAATAATAAAATTTATAAATATAAACAGCCCTTTTCTCAAATAATTTAATTAAATTATCTTAAAAGTTGAATCTTTTTGACCTTTCGTCAATATCAATTATTACGCTAAATTAAATTAAGAAATAACGTCTTATGTAACAAGCCCTGATTTAGTTGTGTATCGATTTATTATGTTTTTATATTTTACTATGGAATGTTTGAATAATGAAGGAAATGCTATCTCTGGTAGTAGCATATGACCGAGTTCGAAAGAGGTTAATTAGTCGATCGATGCGTGTTTACTGTTATTGTGATAGTGCACTTTTTATCTCGCTATCGAACTAGTCCGTTTATCAAAACGTACTGGAAGAGCCAGGGTATGTGGTGACGTCGGAAGCCCGTCTGCATCTGGAGTCGATTTATCGGCCTTGGCTTGGGGTTCTCGTTCTCAAGGGGAAGATTGGGACGCGACCCGGGAGACGAAGAGGGTTCGCTCCGTCAGTCTAACGCTCCGCAACCCCGTTTACGTATCGTTTGACTCAGGTAGAACCGCCGATTTCTTACGCCGGGACGACCCGATGGTAATCAGCTGAATCAAATGCGGCCACGTGCCCCCCGCCGGATACACACCCTACACTGTGAGTAACCACTATTTATACGTCCCGTTTAACAACTGCTTTACCGTTTAGGCGGTTTAAACAACCGAGTCAAATGTATATTGCATAAAACAATTCGGCGATGAAATACGACGTGTTTAAAACACGCTAAACGCTTCCTTTTTTATTTTATCGAGTGCGACAAACGACAGAATTTTAAAAATGGGAAATTTATACGAGAGCTATTCGATAAAAAACAAAATGTATTATAACTGAAGCAATCTCGTAAATTATAATTCCGGACGAAACCACGGATTATATTTGTCGTATTCTTAAGGAAAGGACAAATCAATTGACTAAACAAAACAGTAAATTGGGTCCGTGATAACCGAGCAATAACATATAGCATGATAAGAACTTCCCGGTGTCGATTTCCGACCCTTGAACTGAGCACACTTCCTGTGTCTAAACATAGATTTTTAAGTGTCCAGCCCTACTGCAACGATAACAGGCCGCAGGCCTACTGCAAACAGACTTTAATTGGTAATTGTGCTGAGTTCATGTTCTGATATGTACACATTGAGTTTAACCTAGTTCTATAGCCCAACTGTTTATACTCCTTGCAAGACCAAAGAAAAATCATTCAAATATATTTACTACAAGAGAATTAACAAAATTACAATTTGCTAAATATAGTTTATAATACCGAGAAATATTCTTTATTGTCATCGGTCAGATATTAATAGATCTTGGCACAAAAGTATTTCAAAAGTCAAATAACTAACAAGAAGTGTAAAAATTTTATTTTTATTCTATTTTAAGCAACAGAAGAATAAAAAATAAAACTTAAAGAATGCCTTTCATTAATTACTTTTTAACCCGAATTAATTCATTTTTTTTTTATTCTAAGCGTTTTAGATTACTCTAATCAAACATTATTCAAACCGAAATTCTATGTGTAAACTCATTAAATTTACTCGTTAACCTTTGTAATTATATGATTTCAAGAATAATGTAGTTCGGGATGTTAGTTGAACCTCAAATAAAATAAAATTTGAAAATTAAAATTTATTAATTTGCAATTGTAGACATACGTAACATATATAAGTGTATAATTATGTATATTAATAACTAATAACATACAGGGTGGGCCAAAAAAACGCACTTTTTTGAACACTTATAGCTAAGCTTCTGTAATAGATAGAGATATGGGGTTTGCGGGGTCGGTCTTAAAACTACATTCTTCTACTTTAAATTTCATATCTATAACTTTAAAAACGATTGGGTGAAAGCCACGCAATGACGGTTTGAAATAGGGTCTCAAAAAAGTCCAAGTAGTGATCTTGTCTGGCATTATAGTTTGATAGAATAAATTACCATCTTGTGGAAGAGGAGGGGGGGGTATTTGTAGGTAAGTGGGAGGTGTTCCTCAGTGTTTTCAATAAACATTGAAGATGGGTTAAGCACAATTTTGCCTGAAATTGAAGATCAAATGCTTAATTACACGTTTATGCAAAATGATACTCCGTCCCATCGCTCCTTGCAAACAATTCAATACTTGCAAGAAAATTACCCAGACTTCAGGCTCAGGCAATATTGTGCTTAACACATCTTCAATGTTTGTTATAACACTGACTTATCCCACTTACCTACAAAGAACCCCCCTCCCCCACCCCCTTCACCAATATTAAATTTATTCTATCAAAACTATAATACCAGACAAGATCACTACTCTGACAATGACTTTTTTAAGAC
>KZ651757.1:20874-30974 GCA_001010745.2 Gerris buenoi
TACAGAAGCTGAGCTTAAGTGTTCAAAAAAGTGCGGTTTTTTTTGGCCCACCCTGTATATTACCCGGTAATATCTGAAGATTTTTCCTGATTTGGTACCACTTTTAATTAAAAAAAAGCCCGATTAAAAAAAGGTCTACTCATAGGTTTTAGGAAATCCTGTTGTTTCTTTTCCTTCACATTAAATTTCACCCCCGAAAAATTCCAGATTTATATTTATATTATATAAAGCTAACAAATTTAGAAGAGGTGATAATCATACAAATCCTTGTTTCGGAATATCAGAAAACCAATTACTTACAGGGATTGATTTATTTAATTTACATATGATAAGTTATAAAAAACATAATATAGCTTGGCGTCTGGCCGTGAGTATGAGAATAACTTCTAGTGAAATTAAAGAAAATGTTTCTACTCCAAACTAATCTTATTCAGATCGAGAATTGTACAGATCATTCTCGATCACCGCAGCCACTATCTCAAAATAACTAAACTTTTATCAACCACTTACACACGAGGGTGTTGCACCCCCTGGTACAACAAATATCATCAGGTGCAAAAAAGTTCATATAAGCTATATACAGAGGTGCACTCGCAAATTTTCCAGTACCGGAACGCCGAAGGCCGGAGGGTAATATCCCTCGAGCAAATTCCTACCCAAGAAATACAAATAAATGCGAATATTGGGTTTGCTTTTCTACATCTGATTTATCTATAACCTTAGGTCAGCGTGGATTTTTTTAAAAAATATATTAAAACTTTTTGAAAATCAATTTCTTTATCTTTGAGTTTGCGCTCCCAAATTTACTTATCCTCGACCTCAATCGATTTCCTTTCCTTGAATGAATGGA
Source organism: Gerris buenoi (assembly GCA_001010745.2). Classification (NCBI taxonomy): domain Eukaryota; kingdom Metazoa; phylum Arthropoda; class Insecta; order Hemiptera; family Gerridae; genus Gerris; species Gerris buenoi. Next base: position 21,725 of record KZ651757.1, read on the forward strand.
CAATCTTATTTTAATAAACACTTTTTGTTTGGACTTACGTAGACATTTAAAATCTGAAGACCTTAGTTTTGGTCCCATCACAACACAATACTTTGTACATTACATGTATATACATAGTATGAATCTAAAAATATTATTTTTACTACTACTAACTATTCTACGACTGACGTCATACGTGAGACAAAAATGAATGTGGTTGTGATTAACTTCGCTCGCTTTATGAGAGAGTCACGCGAAACCTATTTATAGCTAATGAGACAAATGCTAATTTAATATTTTTGGCTGTTTTTTTTTTTTTTTTTTTTTTTTGTCTCTTTCTTGAGTTTGCGAGTTAGTTTCTTTTGCTTTATTTGTTCAATTATAACTTAATAGATGTGTCATTTTAACTACATTCTTCGTTAATCATATTTTGTTCACGAATATTGTTTTATTTTTTCTTCTTCTTCTGCTATGAGTACTTTATATAATTCGTTCACAAATCACCTTTTAATAATAATAACTACTTCATAAGAGTTATGTAGTAATAAAATTATGCGATAAAAAATGGATTCGATATTTTAAGTAATTCCGTTCAAATCAAACAAATTGCTGTGCAATTTCAGATACGAAGATCGAAGAATTAAGCCTTCAACGAAAAACCAAAAAACTAACTACTACCGACTAAGCGGTATAGTATTTGTTAGCAACGGAACAAGATAAGCTAACTTTGTGTTCTATTAAAATAATACAATTAATCATAGTCCATCATGAAATACATCGTGGGCTTGGTAGAAAAACTCATTAAGTCATTTTTTTCCCAAAATGAGTTTTGTATAGAGAATTGAAGATTTTTATGTCTACTTTCTTGCGGAAGAACTCCCTGTATCAAAAGAATAATCCTAATTTTTTTAAAAAATAAAACATTTTCTCACCAAGTCATAATGTTTATTAAAATGTTTGGTAAAAACTCATTAAGTTGACTTAGTGAGATCTTCTATTAGATTTTTGCTTCATTGAACTGACTTATTATTAACAAACCTTCTTCATTATTAGTTGTTTGATATTTGCTATCACATGTTTTACGGCTTCCTTTTTAGGTTTCTGTACAAAGTAAAAAAAGAAACCTTATAATATAACGGCTCGGTTTGTCTGTCTGTCAGTCTGTCTGTCCGTCGGTGTCTGTCTGTTGGCTTGTTTCAATTCTTAAACTGCTATAGCTAGAAACATGAAATTTGGCACACAGGTACATCTCGGCATTTTATAGACAACTAGACAAATTTTGGAGTTTTACACTTAATATTTCCAATATGGCGGCCCAGCCAATATGGCGGGTAACTAAAAAAAAGTTTTTAGTTACCATGGCATGCTATACATCAATTTAAAGGTCTTGAAGTGTAGAAAAAGAATATGCAACTATTGCACTTAATAATTAACCTTAATTGTACAGAAACCGGTGATTTCGCCTCGCGTACTTACGTGAAGTGTTCCTTACTTGTTTGGATTATAATATTAGTTCTTTTTATGGACATAAAACACGGTGTTTAAAAAGTGTTCTTTTTGTTCTGATAATGCTATACATGTAGTACGGACCACAAACATAAAGAAAATGCAGCACAATTTCATGGAGAGTGGACATTCTTACATGGAATTAGATTCTGTTCATAGTTCAATTGAAAGCGCAAAAAAATCCCTGAGTATGCTGTTCACGACTGGTTGACATTATTTAGAACTATGCTGTCAAAACATAATCGCAGCAAAAAAATCAATACCTTACACTGCCGAAGAACTGAAAAGGATTTAGCTAGTAAAATCATTAAAAATAAATCAGTAAATACTTTAGGGGATAAAATTAACTGTCTTAAAATTAAAGCTTTGCAATACAATTAAGAAGAAGCCAATATTATTAGATACACAACTGATTATTACTTAATTTTTTTGGAATTGGGTGTTTCAATGTTGTCCGCAAAAAAGCATTAAATAACACGAATATAATAATAATCTACGCCTTTTAGTAACTATTATTGTCATCAGCTCAAGAAGTTCACAAGAATTCGTTCTTGAGTAGATGTAAAGTAGAAGATTAAGTCGTTGGTGGCTCATTTACTTTTTTTTAAGAAAACTCACTAAGTCAATAATTAGACAGTAATACATTTTATTAAAACATTTAATTAATTTTGCTCTTTTAAATTGTTAGTTTTAAAAACAGTTCTAAACTTTATATTAGTTTACCTATCATGTAAAAAAAAAATCAAAACGTATTTAAGATTATTATAACTACTTTTTTTTGTAAATTTAAAAAAGAGGTAGTAAGAAAAAAATCTAAAAATCGACATTGCCAAAATTGTTATTTTTTGACTTAATGAGTTTCCCCACTAAGCCCACGACATATAATTTGAATGTTAAAAGTAAAAATATGCTGTCCATTATGATACGAGAAAGATGTTCTCAATCATAATGTAACCACTCAATAACTCTAATGTAATATCAATAATGTTTTTTTGTTTTTTCCCCAGCATTTTATTTTATTTTTTTCTCCATTGAACTCGTATTTTCCTCGATCTTCTCGAGTATTCTACTCGAGTTTTCCAATTTATCTATGTTAATCATAGACTCTGTATTTGATACATAATTATGTGTGATATCTTCAACATGAAGGATAATATAAGGGTAGCATTTGAAACATAATAATGACATTAAGACTAGCAGAGAACATTTTAATAAACTTGGAAAGCCGTCTTTCCACTTGGTTCTATTCTGCATCTTCTTCTGTTTCCTTTCCATTATTATTCTTATTATTCCTTTCAATGGAGGAATTGTTTTAGTAATTCGCCCTTTCGTAATCACCGACAACTTGAGTCATAACCAATTAAAACTTTTATCTAGACTTGCTTTTCTTAGAAACTTTTAATTAGGGTGGGGGAGAGGGGATACTAACGTATAGTTCCTTACAGCTAAAATCCCTTGAGGTTGTCAAATATGCATAACATTGGAATTATGCATGTAAAGCATACGTAACTCTAATGTTCCCGAGCTTAGGTTTCAACTTCAACAACTTTTGAAAATCAACTCGGTTGATTTGTAAATCTATGTAAAAATATTCATATAAACTTCATTGGCTTTTCTCACTGAATCTACTTTCGCAAAATCACCCAAGTTAAGAGTCATAAGCGAGATTAAACCCTTGAACATAACTATAGACATTATTTTTTATTTAAAGAATTGACGAAGAGTTTGTAGTAAGATCTTCATAACTATAGACATTATTTTTTTATTTTAAGAATTGGCGAAGAGTTTGTAGTAAGATCTTCATAATTATAGACATTATTTATTTAAAGAATTGGCGAAGAGTTTGTTGTAACATCTTCTTCTAAAACTATCATCTATACTACCAACAAAGAAACCTACTTAAAGAAGTGCTGCTCAGAAACAATATAAACATTTGTGCCAATTAGAGTGGCACATAATATCTCTTTATGTAAGTTTAGTAGTTAGTAATTATCTACTAATAAACAAATTGTGGATACATTTTATTGAGTTTATATATCTCTTTTTATTTTTCTTTCTATATCATTAAAAAAATATTTTTTCCAAAAAGAGAGTTCAACGAATATGAAAGAGTGCGATGTATACTAAACGTGAAACAAGGATGAAGATAAGGGGACGTGAAATATAAGAGTACATATATATGAACTGTGTGCTAAAAAAGGATAGAAAAATAAAGGGGTAGAGGAGTAATTGAGGGGTTTGTTCTTTTCACTACATGTTTTTCTTTTCTTTTTTTTTAAATGTTTCTTATGTACATCAATATCATAAGCAAGGTTGCACGTGCACTTCTTAATCGAGAGGTCATGAGTTCGAATGTAAGTGGCTGCATTAAACTATTTATCCAAAACAAACCACATAAAGTTGGGAATTTTAAGTCAAATACATGACATTTTTGTTATTCGACTCCTCTACTATAGTTTTTTAATATCGTATGTAATACAACTAGACTGATTAAAATTATTAATAATTAAAAAAATTTCAAAGTTTAGCTTTGTAGATTTAAAATTAATTGTAAAAAGTTATGATGTTTTAGATAACTAAATATTTCAATAATTGACTTTACGTTAACTCAAGGGTTTCAGTCATTACTAAAATCTCTCTATTGATCTATAAGAAAAAAAGGGCATAAACAGAATGCAATGTGATTTGAGGAAGGCGGTTAAATTGATTACTATAAGGGCTGATAATTTATGTTCTTGTATGTATTTATATATTAAATGACAAAATCTACGAAGTTGTAATTTACTCTAAGAAGTTGATTACAAATTTATAAAGATAATGAAGAACATAGCGACCACGTCGCGGTCGTAATATCGATTATTGTTTAGAGCGTTTGTGTAGTGGTGTTGTCGAACTTTCTTATTTAGTAAAAGAAAACGGCAATGTATTCATTCCACGATAATTTTATTATTTTCAATTTAATTCATAAGCCGTAATACGTTACACCTCATTAAAGGCCGGCCTTGAAACAGACAAAGAGGGCGCTCGCGCACAGAAAGCGCACAACGAATGAAGCCGCTACTAGGTAGTGGTCCAAGAAATAAATCGCTTGACTCAAATGTCATCTGTAGTTCTCCTAAAATTGGCTCCACACTTTCGGTAAAACAACCCAAAGAGTTGGCGAACAAGAGAGTGTGGAGTAGCGTGGGCCGAAAAAAATTGTTTTTGAATTTGAAAAAGTCTAACCTCGTAATACTNAAGTCCTTGTTATGATGTATCGTAGTCATCCACCAACTTTTTTTCCAAGGTTGAGCTCATAATTGTAACGAGCAAGAGTATAATTAGGAGGAAAAAGTTATACTTCGACGAGGTCCATCCTAGATGATCTAGGATACTGGGAACGCGAAAGAACGAGAATGTTACTTTTCGTTCATGTGTATATTCTCCCGAAAGTAAAGCCCAAGTGTAAAGCCGGTTTATTAAATATGTTTCCTCTTATATTATAACCAGACGAACGAGCGCATTCGTAAAAGCGTTACAGATAGAACTATGAGATTGCGTATGTCGTATGCTTTTCGAATTGGAAATAGGATTAGAAATGACGTAGGTATAGGGGTTATACAATGGTTGAGGTGAGTATCAAATACTAAACGGATGAGGGTAAATAGAGGTGTTATGCGGGTCCGAGATAGGAGTATTTCAAGCCAGGTCCATGACATTCTCTTATCAAAACTAGGTAATAATTAAACAATTCTACAACACTATAAACTAGGCAACCCACATGCATACCCATGACATTTTATTTCCTCTACACTTGTGACTGGAAATTTTAAAATTAAAAAGATATAAGAAAATGTTTTCAACTTCAGAGACAGTACCCTTGTCCTATTAAAATTGCTTACAAAAGAAAAATTTACAATGTCAAATTAGAAATTATTCATTCGATTGGGCCAAAATTTTACGTATGATAGTATCTAATGCATACACAAGTATTACGAGGTTGGACTTTTTCAAATTCATTTTTTTTTTTTTTTTCGGCCCACACTTGTGTGGAGGGTATGTTTGTCTATATGTTCGGGCGTTCAGGTCTCGTGTCGCCGACACTCACTACAATGTCGGTATTTCAAAGGGCAATCGTCAGGGTGCCTCGTCTTTATTGCAGCAGCCTCAACATTTTCGTGATTCGCTATCAGTTGTAAGTTTGCTCCCATAGTGGTCATAAGTGTCCTTTACTAGGATTGTTTAGAAGTGTTGTAAGTACCTAATGTTTTGTTTTTTTAATAAGGTAAAATTTTGTATTTTTATAAATATGACAAACTGGAGCAAATTTACCACTCCTCTAGGATCAAAAACATCCGATCAACAAAAACAGGAATAAAGTCCTTGTTATGATGTATCGTAGTCATCCACCAACTTTTTTTCCAAGGTTGAGCTCATAATTGTAACGAGCAAGAGTATAATTAGGAGGAAAAAGTTATACTTCGACGAGGTCCATCCTAGATGATCTAGGATACTGGGAACGCGAAAGAACGAGAATGTTACTTTTCGTTCATGTGTATATTCTCCCGAAAGTAAAGCCCAAGTGTAAAGCCGGTTTATTAAATATGTTTCCTCTTATATTATAACCAGACGAACGAGCGCATTCGTAAAAGCGTTACAGATAGAACTATGAGATTGCGTATGTCGTATGCTTTTCGAATTGGAAATAGGATTAGAAATGACGTAGGTATAGGGGTTATACAATGGTTGAGGTGAGTATCAAATACTAAACGGATGAGGGTAAATAGAGGTGTTATGCGGGTCCGAGATAGGAGTTAACTCTAATGTAATATCAATAATGTTTTTTTGTTTTTTCCCCAGCATTTTATTTTATTTTTTTCTCCATTGAACTCGTATTTTCCTCGATCTTCTCGAGTATTCTACTCGAGTTTTCCAATTTATCTATGTTAATCATAGACTCTGTATTTGATACATAATTATGTGGGCTCTTTTTGTCTGTCTGTCCGTTGGTGTCTGTCTGTTGGCTTGTTTCAATTCATAAACTACTATAGCTAGAAACATGAAATTTGGCACACAGGTACATCTCGGCATTTTAGACAACTAGACAAATTTTGGAGTTTTTACACTTAATATTTCCAAGATGGCGGCCCAGCCAATATGGCGGGTAACTAAAAAAAAGTTTTTAGTTACCATGGCATGCTATACATCAATGTAAAGGTCTTGAAGTGTAGAAAAAGAATATGCAACTATTGCACTTAATAATTAACCTTAATCGTACAGAAACCGGTGATTTTCGCCTCGCGTACTTACGTGAAGCGTGCCTTACTTGTTTGGATTATAATATTAGTTCTTTTTATGGACATAAAACACGCTGTTTAAAAAGTGTTCTTTTTGTTCTGATAAATGCTATACATGTAGTACGGACCACAAACATAAAGAAAATGCAGCACAATTTCATGGAGAGTGGACATTCTTAAATGGAAGTAGATTCTGTTCATAGTTTAATGGAAAGCGCAAAAAAATCCCTGAGTATGCTGTTCACGACTGGTTGACATTATTTAGAACTATGCGGTCAAAAAATAATCGCAGCAAAAAATCAATACCTTACACTGCCGAAGAACTGAAAAGGATTTAGCTAGTAAAATCATTAAAAATAAATCAGTAAATACTTCAGGGGATAAAATTAACTGGCTTAAAATTAAAGCTTTGCAATACAATTAAGAAGAAGCCAATATTATTAGAGTCTACTTTCTTGCGGAAGAACTCCCTGTATCAAAAGAATAATCCTAATTTTTTTAAAAAATAAAACATTTTCTCACCAAGTCATAATGTTTATTAAAATGTTTGGTAAAAACTCATTAAGTTGACTTAGTGAGATCTTCTATTAGATTTTTGCTTCATTGAACTGACTTATTATTAACAANCAACTCAAAAATTACATAAAATAAAACTTTTACCCACCATGGTTACGCGTACCTAAAATTTCTAAAATTTGACTTCTTTTATATTTACTCCCGGAATTGTCATTAGCCCACAGAGATGTATAGCTATGTATTTTTTCTTAATTTTTAGGTCCTGTCGTATAGGGTGGTTATTTTTTGGTTGGTTTGTTTTGGAAATTTCGGGGATAAAATGGCCACCATTTTAAAAAACACGATATTATACATATTTGATCTACTCTTCAATACCTTTTATATGATACCCACTCAAAAATTAGTTCCCAATTGCCCACTGATGGAAGAAATTTCCTGTTTTGGGGTAATAAAGTTTAATTTGTACATCAAATTTTAAATCTTTAGCTCTTTATCCAAGATGCGACGGAAGGACGGACAAACTACCAAAAGCCTTATGACTTCGTTAGGACTTAGGTCCCTAGGACTTAGGTTCCTAGGATGACCTCGAAATCCTAAAACATTATGGTGCAAGACCACACTAATAAATCGGTATAATTTAGAGTTAATTTTTTATAAAAATATATAATTAGTTCAGAATCATTATGGGTTTCACAGACATAATGAAATTCGGTAACACATTTGAATTCTATTATATGAACACAACTAGCAAGACCGACATCTGTGGTATTTCAATTTAACTTATAGCTTACCTTCTAAGCCAATGTTTGCCTGCCCCATTTGAAATCAGATTCAACCTTCTCCACTAGTTTCCATGCTTTGTTTAGTTTCAACCGCATTTTAATCACTTTACTCTCCTCTCTAATAATTCTTATTCGTTTTGCCTCGAAGTTTTACCTTATCTCCCAAATCCCAGCTAGGTTTGGTGAGCCATAGGCTTTAAAATATGAAACTGTCATTAGCCGTGATATATGTGTTTACATAATATTTATGTAAACGCTTATTCGATGCGTCATCTACTGGACATTGCCGGCTTTAAATCTAATTTGCATTTAATTAAACAGGGGGTAAAAAAGGGGGGGAAATAACTTTTGTTTTATTACGGTAGAACAATTCTAATCGTTAAAACGACACCTGCTCCCACCCTGAAAACCAAAATGAGACTTTTAATACCCGAGTAAGTTAATACCTCTGAGACTGTGATTCCGGGCAAAGATTATTTTTTAATTAAAAGAAATTAAATAGAATAATTTAAAACACCTTAAACCCAACGGAGAAACCATTATTAAGGATACGGAATCCTGATCTCACTTTTATCGCATCCCAATGTAATATTACCCTAAAATGGTCCTGTTGCTATAATTAATTAAAAAAAGGACAAATTAATTTCAACCTAAACATGTTCTGTATTCGTGTTATATTCAGTTGTTTATATTTAGATTACTCTATGTTTTGATTGTTACTTTCATATCACAGAAAAAGTAGCATGGACCGTTTTTCATACTCTCTCAAAAGAGGTAATCTCGAAAAGGAAATTCTAGGTGAGCATTTTAATTAAAGGTTTCTTTTATGATAGGAAATAAGAGCAGATTTAGTTCAGTAGAGGTCATTCATAGTAGCAGATTGTAGTTAGTAGAGGTCATAAAGCTAAAGCCCCAATAAAAATTAAATATAGACATCAAACTGGAGAGAATATTTCATGTTAATAATAAATACCTAACTCAACAATAAAACAGTGCATTTGTAAAGTCAATACCGAAAGTACTCTAGGCTTGATTTTTAAAGGGGAAACATGTTTAACACTTAAATCACATTGATAATAGGTAAGTGGCAGTTGCGTAACTACCGTGGGGCAGTTGGAGCAATCTGCTCCAGGCGCCGGCTTAGAGGGGGCGCCACGCCGAGAGAGAGATAGAGAAAAAAAAAAAAAAAAA
>KZ651757.1:60221-82449 GCA_001010745.2 Gerris buenoi
AAGGCTTCCACTGACAATAAATAATTTAGAGTAATAAGAAAAATAAAGAAGAGCGAAGCTAAAGTGACTTTGTCTTGATAATATTCGAATAACCTACAAAGTGATAAATATTTATGTAGGTTTGTGATATGAGAGAAAAAAATAAATTTAAAAAAAAATATGTAAATAAATATATATGTTTAAAACATGTAAAATTTTAAATAAATAATTTAGAAAAAAAAAAAATCTGGTTTTGTTTATTTTTTTAATTTTAAATATTGACTCAGTAATAGCTTTTTCCTCAAAAACAATTAATTAAGAAAAGACAGATAAAAACATATATTTTAAAAAAACAAAAACAAAGAACGATAACAAAAACAACGAATACTTTAAATATATTGGTCTACATGTAGTATACTACTACACTCGCTTTATTCAATTCACTATTTGACAATGTTGAAAGGGAGCAGATAAAATAATAAATGCAATAAAAATAAAAATAAAAATAATGGGACTGAATATCTATTTATGAATATAATAGATTTTTTTGTGAAAGTTTAGTATTGAATGTATTGTAATCTGAACATTTTTCAATTTACTTTTATCACAGAAAGGAAGACTTGTAAGATTTACAATAAAAACAAAAAAACGATCTCGGTTCATTTGTGCTAACATTTTTAAAAATTTAAATAATAGAGACCGACTTTAAATGAGATATCCCCATATTGTAAAATATATTAGTGAGAAGGATGCCGTAAAGATAGAATATGAAAGGTTTATTTCTACGTCTCTTTTTCAAATATAAGTAGGCCCTGTAGATTTGCGGATAAAATCTTACTATTTCTATATTTTAATTAAAATATCGGAAAAATTCTTCTTTTTTTAATTAGAGAAACATTTTGTATAGAATATCATAAATTCTTCATTAAATTATGACCATTTGTTTTCAAATAATAGTAACAAAAGAATTATAAAATATATATATAAGCTAAAAATATAAAAAAAAAGAAAAGAAAAATAAAATAATGCCCAGTAGTTAAACAAGGTTGATATACAGATTACTCTCCATCCCTAGTCAAAATAGAACTGAAAATCAACCATGATTCAATATGATTATACAACTTGCATTCTTAATTTATAATAGTATAAATATAATGTAGAGACAAACCTCGACTTAAAAATGTTAGACAAAAATTCAGACTTATGAAATAATTTTTCTCAAAATTTTAATATTATTTACCATTTATTGATAACAAATAGTTTCATATGTGCTCATATTTTGTCACTTTGATAATTAATTTTGTTAATTACAATAGATTAGAATAAAAACTTTATTTTTTTGTCCTTTTTAGCTTTTAATTAAAATAGAAAATGGGAAGTGAGGGGAGTGAGAGCCGGAACAATCTAAATTCTTGAGTCGAGATTTGCCAGTATTTGTCCCCTCTATTATTTTTCTTCTACTTATTTGTTCATTTCTTCGTCCTCCAGCAGTAAATACCTTGAACTAAAACATAACATTAAAATTACAGACATTGTTATACTCATGCCCAAATGCCATATGGTTATATATTAATTAAGAGGATTATGTTAACAACAATTTAAATTTAAGCCAAACAATAGTTTTTACAGTAAATATTTCTCATAATAACTAACATTGACTTTATCAGATAGCAAACTTGATTTCTAGGAATAGCTCATTGTCACTGGAACCTTCTTTAAGTTAATTTATTTAATATTAAATCATGTCATAATCTAATACCGATGACATAATAATAACACTATCAAACAATCAAACCAATTCAACAACTAATTAGACTTTATTATATGCTTTAATGAACATTAGTAAATTATTTGGTACTGAAATGGTAATGAAAATTACACAAAAATATATCATGTCCAACAATTAACGAATAGTTACACAAATGGCAAATATAATCATAAACTATCCTTATACCACTTCTAACTGATTTAATCTTAACGATAATTTTAATCAAATATAGGTCGGTGAATCTTTAAGACTAGCGGAGCAGGCTTCGCATTCTTTGGCATCTCTTTTGTTCACAAGAGTGCAAACGTGACACTGCCTGCCACCACTGATAAGAGGAATTTTTTCATTTCCGGCATTTTGGCTTTTACCACATAGTTCACATATGTTTTGAACAGATGGATTGTGAAAGGTACATGCCTTACATTCCCAAATATCCGACCTCACTGGCTCACGCTTTTCAAAGGTCTCAGAATGTTTGTTAGGAATGGGTAAAGCTTCACTAACAGCATTGCTTATATGTGAATTTTCAGACAGCTCGGAATCGGAAATAGTATTTTTGTCAAAATCATAGGCGAACGCTTTCATTGCATTTTCTAGGTCCTTTCCAGTTACAGGAGCACTTCTGACATTAGAGGTAAGGAATGAATCTTTATTTTTTCTCTGTTGGTAATCAGTCGAACCTTGCTTCACCGAATTATCATATTTGACTAAATTTTTGCTCCTTTGCATAGCTCTTTGGTTATCGAAACCCTGTTCCAAATACCTATTGTTACCATATATAAATGGATAAATAGTTCCATAATTGTAGCCGTGACAGTTAGAACAATGATCCCGATCGTCCAAATCTAGACCGTGATAATGTGTATTACTAGGGTAAATGTACTGAGGACAAACAGCTTTATCCGTATATGGAATACCGTACCCATTTCCTTGGTAATGTGGGAGGTAACTACCGTCGTTTAATTGAACCGGATTTGGAATATGCTTCATACGGTTAGGGTACGGATATTCAGGGGTCATAAACTGAGCAAATTCACATTTGTCATGGCCCATTTTAGGATGTGGAGGCCCACCGACCATGGTGTTTCTATAAGGTAACACCTGTTTATAATCATTGTATCTTAAACACGGATTAGAGTTAAAAGGAGGTAAAGTAGCATATCCATATGGAGGCCCAGGAAGAACACAACCCTCTCGTACATATTCTTCTTGTTGCCGTCGCTGCAAAAAAATTGCACTCAGGCCTCTAATGGCTTGTTCGTCAGAACAAACGTGGTTCTCTCTAAACTCCAGCACATCTTGCCATGTACAATCATTGTGTATTTTTAGAACATTGGCATACACTTTCATCATGATCTGAAAAAATAAAAATAAATAAATAAGAAAAAGAATAAAGCCATTCATGTGAGACAACCACAATTGCTATCAATGATTATTTAAAGAAAAGAAGATAAATAGTTCAACCTCCTTCATCTAAACTGTTTTTATCTGGAAAGAACAAGTATGAGTTAGTTGCGAATAGAGAATGTCATTCTTGCAACTTAAAACAATATTTATTTCTCTTTTTCAACAAGTGATGTTAGTAGCTCTCTCAACGATATGAAGACTGCCATTCATTTAAAATTGACAGGTCCTAATCAATTAATTCATTTTGCATACATATGTTCCCTATAAATTACTGAGAACCACAAAAAATTGTGGTGACAATATAAAAGAGTATACTAGTTTCCAGGGTACACAAATTGATTATTTTAAACATTACTTCCTAAAAAAGGATAATTTAAAATATAAAAAAGATTTAAAATATGAATCTAATCAGGGGAATAAATTATTAAAACAATTTAAGAGATACAAACTAATTGGGGGGATTAATTTATTAACTTACGAGAGGCTGACTGGCTGGTGGGTTACTTGTCATTTACATATTACAGTTTTTATTTTTTTAAAAAAAATTGGAATTACAGTAGAGCGTCAGTAATCTGAACGTTCAATTATCCAAACTGGCTTCATAGAAAAAAAAAGTCAAAAGCCATCTCTTAATTAATTTTTAAAAAGAGTGTTGATAGCTGTATAATTATATTTTTACACTTATGTACTGTAGATACATAAACAAAAATGCTTTTTGTACAAACTTGATTGATTTCTTTTACATCTCATCTTTTTTTGTGAATTTTGATTATCTGATTTTTTTTATTATCCGAAACACCCTTACGACATTAGTTGGGGTTATCGACACTCCACTGTATTTTCAAATTTACCGAGCTCATAAATAGTAAAATTTGACATAAATTAAGTTAGTATAGATTAGATATTTTCAGTAAATGAAAACCATTGAAATTGCATTGTGTTCACACTTTTCTCTGATTTTGATTTCTTTTAAATGTTTTCCAAATTTGTATTCTAATTAAAAAAAAANATAAATAAAAAAAAAAAAAAAAAAAAAAACTATGAAGAATAAGGTTTTTTGAAAATATTAAATTATTACATATTTATCAATTTTAAATATTCTCACCTGGCACTCAACTTGAGCGATGAAACAATCTCGTGCAACAAAAGTTATTTTATCAGGATCTATAGGTTCTTGAAGAATCATTATATCACTAGTAGTATTATAACCCATTAACTCAAAAACAATTTCCCAATCTACTAATATATCTTTTACCACATGAGAAAAGTAGCCTCCGAATTTCTAAAACAAATTAGAAACATTTATAATTATAATTTTTCCAGCTTAAATGCTAAAACAATTAAAATACATTGCAATACCATACAACAGATAAAATTGTTAAGTTTTTTTTCATAGAAGAATTGTATGCCAACCAATTAAACCAATAGAATACAAAAAAGTAGTTAATGAACAAATGAGAAATAATTTACCTGAACGGTATAAAATTCTTTTCTCCATGGTTGAGTCAATATGTTGTGCGCATATTTAGCTAAAGCAGACCAAGCTGATATAGCTTTGAAAGGGCTGAAATCTTTTTTATCTCTGAGACTGTTATGAAGAACATAAGATATCTTTGGGAAAAAGAACTTTTCTAAATGAGGAACCACAGACAAATATTCTTTTATAACAACTGAAACAAAAAAATAATAAGTTAATTTATCTTTAATAGTTAATTATCGTTTTCAACATAAAAAAATAAAATAAAGTTAGGTACTAGCCAAAAATAAAATAATAATAATAATAAAAGCACACCCTTTCATTTATTTCTTGATTTGGTATTTTCTGATTATATCCAAAAGTCAACACTACAGTTGCTTAAATGAGGAAAGTATGGAATTTAAATTTATAAAACCTGGTTTTGAAAAGAAAACCACAGAATATACAATATTATCATGAAATAAATGATACCTTCTAATTTTGTCTGCTCTCCAATCTTCTTAAGGCACTCTTCAGTTTGTAAATAAGATGAATGTAATGAGTTAATTTCATCACACATTTCACGAATACGATGCATATGTGAGGAATTCATCCAGAATGTATAAATCTGTAAAAAAATAAAAAAATGACAAATAGTGGATTTAGTTAAGTGTCTGGTTAGATGATAGTTAAGAAGGTTAATGTAATCTGGTGCTGCAGTAATAGCCTGCACCTGATTAACACCTGAAAAATATAGTTTATACAATACCTGCAACAGGAAAAGAAATAACAATAACAAGAATGAAAAATATATACTATATAATACAATCATGAAAGTGTTAAAGTAACACAGAGAGAGAAAGAGGAATAATCCAGCCAAAGAATATGAGATGGAGAAAGGCGATTAGAAAAATTCCTAGAGGAAAAAAATGGGGGGAAAGGAGAGGGGGCAGAATATTGCGTACATATTCTTCGCTTATTCTGGCTGCGTGGTCTTTTTTTACCCGGGGTGTTTGTGTGACACAGGCCACTTAAGTGGGCCCATTGAACAAACCTGGATTAGGAACCAAAGTCTTCACATTTTGTGAGGTGTTTGGTAAATTAAACCAGAGAGTGTAGATCATGGTTTCCAGGCCAAAGCCTTGTGGCGGTACTCATGCGCGATAGGTTATAACCTGCCTATATGGATAACCTATATAGGCTATATTGATAACCCATATAGGCTATATGGATGAAGATTGAGCAGGGGACCTGGCCTGGGAATTGGACCCAGAGCTTAAGATTAAGTGGACACCCATCCAACTTCTGACCACACCCAATGTTGTTTTACTAGACCGATTGCTAGGCAATCAGCCAATACTATGTGCTACCCTGGCTCCTTCTGCACGGCCCTAGCCCCTACCTACTTCTTCCATCCTTAAAAATAGTGTTTACCCATGGAAACCATATTCTGAGGGTGAACAGCTCCTGAAAGATAATAATAGAGTCAGACCATCACAGAGACAGATAAGGCGCAGGAAGCTGTTTCAGCTAGTATAATAATATTTGAAATTCTAGTTTTTATTTTATAAACATCAAAAAAAGAAAAAGATAAAGTGTGTTCAACATTTGTTTAATACAAAACCCAGGATGCTAAGTAAATAGATATTTACTTAAAAAATAGAGTATTTTATTTAATTCAGCAATTACCTATGAATTAATCCTCAGATGCATGAGGTCTAATAGAGACATGAGGACATGTGCACCCCTGATAGGACTTAATCCTTTTTTTAAAAGGTACTAGAACATCTTATTACAGAACATATTAGCAAAATATTATAAAACATTATTTAAATTGGTTTATTTTTTTAATTGATAAAATATCGTTGTTTAGTCTCTTAGTTTGCAAGCACAAAATCAATCAGTCTGAAAATTTATTTTCATTTTCTTATTTTTTATTTATATTCTTACTATCTATTTTTTGATACAGGTATCGTGTATTCATTTATTTTGAATAATATGTATAAAGTAGCGAAATAATGAAATTCAAGTTACAGTGGCATGGGCCCCCTATCAGGACAATATGGGCACAGCATTGAAGTATACTCACCAATGACAGACAGTGGTTGCTTCATCTAATAATAGCAGGAAATGGAACTAGAAAAATCCCCACCTTCTAATAGTTTCATTAAAATCATTTTAATTAAAATCTTGGCCTAACAGAACCGCAAGTTGCCCATGGTTAAATAAAAATTAGATACAATTCGACTCCAAGTAAAATGTAAATGTTTGTTTAATAAACATTATCATTCTCCCGTCCATTTGAATTCCAAAGTGGGGAAGAACTAGGATGGATATTAAACAAAAAATGCAAACATCCATAAAAATTCACTAAT
Source organism: Gerris buenoi (assembly GCA_001010745.2). Taxonomy (NCBI): domain Eukaryota; kingdom Metazoa; phylum Arthropoda; class Insecta; order Hemiptera; family Gerridae; genus Gerris; species Gerris buenoi. The sequence continues at coordinate 67,207 of KZ651757.1, forward strand.
AGGAGTACATTTTAAACAAAAGTAAAAAAAAAATCAAACAATTGTAAGTAAATTAAATAAAGTAAATTACTAAGTATTAATTAAGTAAGTAAAGTAAATTACAGAATAATATTATAAATGTTCAGTATAACTCCAATTATCCAGATATCTAGATAATTTATCTAGATAATTGATTAATCCAGAAAGGGCGATGTAGTTCATTGAAACATTATTCAAGTTAGGCATGGCCAAATTATTTTTGATATTTATTATTCCGTATCAAATTAAATCTAATCATTTATTGATTGGAATCATAGTTTGATTTGATTAGTCAATTCAAACCATATCAATTTATCTTTAAACAAAAATATGTGATTTATAATGCAGTTTTGACTTAATCAATTATTGGTGATAAACAAATTAAACAGAATATAAATATAGCATTAAAAAAAAATCAATAACAATTATATTTTTTTTAAAGTGATTAGATATAAAGGTTGTTTGGTAATGTAATCTTAAATTAATCATTAATCGATTGGTAATAATCAAATTAAGTAGGATATAAACAAATCATATTACATAATATAGGTAAAAGTGTAATTAGATTAATTTAACTTTCTTTCTATAATTATAATCTCTTAAATTTCTATATTTAGCAAAAATAAGAATGAAACAAGAGAATTAGTTATTTTGTGTCAATAGCAGGTGTTTAAAAGATAAGATATAAGGGTTAGTGTCGGTGAAAGCTGTACTTAACCCATTGAATGCGTTTGGAACCACTGAGGTTCCATGGTGTACTAAGGTTGGTGGAGATAGAATCCCTAATGGATCTAAGCACATCCTTCGTGCACTCCACCGCACTTTTCCTTGTGCCTCGGGCACTACCCTCTTACAAGGGTCAGCCAGGATTGCTGGCATTTGTATCCACAGAGGATCCCAATAAATTGTTTAAAAGATTCACTTTTAAATCATGTTATCTCATTTGATATTATTAAAACCCAGAACAGGCGTACATTCCTAAATTAGAAGCAACATTGAATAGGTTAAAGGGACAACGATTTCTTTCAACTTTGTTAGCAAGAATGATAGATAAGGAGAGAGTAATATTAGTAGTATCGATAGTAACATTTAACAAAATTATTTTTCAACACATTGTACGTTGTTTCCAACGCTGACTTTAATGACGCCTGTTTGCCTAAGGCGGCTTTCACAGCGAAGTAGCAAGTCGCAGGTTGCATGCGTCCTAGTAGTAGGTTGTAAGCAACTTAAACACCGGAATATCTAAGGAGTCGAGGTAATTGAATGCGAGCCTACACACCGAAGATGTAAGTGCGATGTGCATCCTGAAAGCAAGTGGCATGTACGACTCAAGAATCAGCCGGCTGGTTCTTGAGTCGCACATGACACTTGCTTTCAGAATGAACGTTCTTAGGATACCAGCAATTTAAACACCGGACTAAACTGAACAATAAACCTGAATCAAAACGAATTTTCACAATGCAAAAGAGAATAATTAGGAAGATTTTCCATCTAAATAATAGGACCTCCTGCAAAGACTATTTATAGCAGAATCTTGCTTATTTGTAAAAAAGAACCTCTCAAACTTTCCTACATTTTCGGACATCCACCACTTCAATTCAAGGAATAAAGACCAGTTAGTTTTACCTTCCTGCAAAACCAATCTACACAAATACTCACCACATAACATGGCCCTGCAATGCTTTAACAAATTACCCTCTGAAATAAAAAAACTACCTATTAATCAATTTAAAAGGCATTTAAAAAAAATGTTAATTGCAAAATGTTGGTATCGTGTCTCAGAATTTTTGTAGAGTTTTCACACTTCTGTTAATTTATTTACTTTATTCTCTTTTATTTTATTCTGTTATTTAATGTTTATTGTTAATTGCCAAATTTGTATTTTATAATGACTTATTATATCTGATTTTATATTGGTAATGTAATAAAGAACATTCTAATTCTAATTCTAAACGAGAGCCTACACACCGAAGATGCGAGTGCGACGTGGCCAACTTGCTACTTCGGTGTGAAAGCCGCCTAAATGTCTTTATCTCCATCTCAGTGCCAAATGGTTTATACGTAAGTCAAACATGAAAACTGATCATCTTAACAGAGATAAAAATTATCATGGTGTGATAAGTAGAAGAGGCATGATTATTTTAAAAGGAGAGGGGGGGGGAGGTAATACCACCATATCACAAATCAAATGAGAAGAATTGAATGGAATGAACCGATTCAATAGATTAATCGGGATAATACTAATTGAGTTACAAAATCGATTCAAGGAAAACGAATAGTCAATTAATTGAGTAATCAAATCTGTATTGGCCACACCTAATTCGAGTCCAATATGTTTTAAAAACATGCTTATTATGGTAAGTACTGCATTGTGCTGGATTTTCTCTCCTTTTTTAGTAAATGAAGAGATAATCTATCTATAAGGCTACTCAATTTTCTGTTCTTGACAAATAAAAAAAATGCAATAGTAACTAAAAAGTACAGAGATATTGACTAGAAATTCTGGTATTCACACGGTTTTACCTGTAAATTTATGCGTAAATAAAGTTTAAGAGTTTATTTAATAATTACTTGACTTCTTTCCTTTAAAATAACTGATTTTAACTGTAAATCTGTTTAACTAGAAATTTTATTGAGCTGTGTAGAGTGCCTAGGCCTGCAAAAGGACTTATAAAACTGTACTGTTCTTTACAACACTGTATGAATAATAACTAACTAGTGCGCATACTCAACCTTATAGATGCCACTTCAATCAGCTACCCATTTATATTGGGATACCTACTGGGTAAACACTAAGTGTGTGCCACCAGGTACCTTGTGTAGATAGGTAATCATTGTTTTCCTATATCAGGGATCCAATGTCAACATTATACATGATGATTATTAGGTTTTTTCCAACCAAGCAGTGAACCGTCTGCGGGATTGTCACAGGCATACACCATGGATATAAGCTATTCCAACACGACTTGTGACAGTGTTTAACTATTACTACGTTCACACATCGTTTTGAAAGCATTTCGGATCCAATTCGTTTTAAAAACGATCCGCGTTCATACAACAACAAATACAGGTGATCGAAATATTTCTTTTCGATTTTTCATATCGGTGACGTCACGAGTAAAACCTTCTTTCTTGTTACCTAATAAGTCCGTGTATTTTTACATTTTTATTTACAAGTTATTAAAAGTTTTTACAGGTTCTTTATAGTTTTAACTTTTGTTCAACAACGTTTTTGCAGTTTTAAAAAAAGAAACGGAAGCTCACGAAAGTAAAGAACTTGAAAAGTGGAAAAGAGTAAAATAACCTGATATCTCGATCCCCTCCACGACCTGTTCACACGAGTGTTTTGAATTCGATTCCCCGTTCCGATCACGTATTTTTGGTGGAGTGGATCTAAACCGATACGATCTGTGGTTCTCCGTTCGTACAGCGTTTTGAACTAGCGGATCGTTTTTAAAACCGTTTCCAAAAGGATGTGTGAACGTAGTATATTTAACCTAAACTATTGCAATCGTTTGCGAACCGTTTACAGTACAGTCCAGACAATCTTCTGACAATACCAAGTACTGGTTTGTATGACATTCGCAGTTATTTCAATCGTCACACATGTCAACAGGAAAGATCCTTAACTGTTAGGTTCTCTTATATTTTATTAATACAGTGTGAATTACAGTCCTTAACCTGTATTATACCTGACATGATTTTATTACATTAAATGTTGGCACATGCGTATAAAACCTGTCCTAAACGATTCCCGAGGATCCACAGAACGATTTGCACCGAGGATCCACAGAACGATTTGCACCATCCTTTGTAATACAAAGGATGGTGCAAATAAGGGGGTTGGAAATACTCCAATGACAATACTCAATTTCAATAGTGAATTATGACCACTTTCGATTTAAAGAGGACAGATCAAATGTGTACATAAATAACTACAGTGGCAATGTTAGCTGTCACAATAATATTAACCCACAAATGCGAAAGTGAGGTGAGAGAAATGAAGGTGGTTTGACAAAATTTCGTCTTAAAACTAAGAACCCAGTAAAATAAGAAACATCGTTAAAAAACAGTTAACTCAGATTGATCATTAATATATTATTTATATGTTCACAATAACAGAAACTAAGTATTAGTAATCAATACATAAAAAAAGTACGTACCTCTAAATCTAGTAAATATTAAAAGTATAGACCATAGTTATTTTCAGCAGACTTTAAATCACCGACTAATGACTCATTTCAGACCTTAATAGTTAATTGAACCGTAATCGTTAAACATTGACTGATTAACTACGATAGAGGCAGTAGAACGAGAAGAAAAAATCAAAACTAAATGACACTTGGCGAAAAAAAAAAAAAAAATCTTTTAGGACAAAAATAGCACAGGAAAAAAAGTCGCAAATTTATTCTTCGCTCGTGACGGCCACACGGGGATAAAACATACGGAGGATTTTAAAGAATTTTGAAAAAAATTAATCATTTAAAAGAGAGGAACGTTCGAAAAAGTTAAAGGATAATTTGTAAACAAACCATTCTAATCGTGAGTCCAAAAAGGGACGAAATAAAAGAAGGTTGTAATAAAGGAGCGAGATTTCATAAAATCAGCGCTTGATTCAGCGGACGAACGCCAGACCCATTAAAGACCTCTACTTTATTAAGGAGTAATTCCCCTTCCTCTTTGAGCACAGAGCTCGGAATCAATATTCTAAAATTAGATGAAGGAAAAGGGCTGTTTTCAATAAATCTGCCCTTTCAGAAAGAAGATATATTATTTTGATCAAGGTGTTTTCGATGACCATTATTAATTTATTTTCCCCTAGATTTAAAGCTGAGCCAATCGTTTAACATCCACCGCATTTTCTGAAAAAAAAAAAAATAATTAGTGGCTAAAATTATAAATTAAACATCTTTAATGTTCCTAATAAAAAGAAAGAAAACTCATTTATCTTCTGAGATTCTATTTTGGTATAAGAGGCTCCTTTATATCTCAAAATTCACTTCACATACATAAAAATGTAATATGTCATGCATATATTTATGAGTATCTTTGAAAAACCATACACAACACGATCACACTCATGTGTATGAAGGGATTAAACCGCGCTCTTTTTTGAATAAGTTTGTTTACAGATTGAACAATTATGTGTATAACCTTTTGTTAGACTCTTGTGGCCGGGATATAGCTTGTATGTAAGCCCACACACTGTTACTGTGTTGCTGGATAGTATGTACAAAACTTAAAGGTTTTTTACAGAATTATGCTTTTAAGGGTCTGTGTCTGTAGGCAAAACCAAGGACCCTTATATTTTCCTGCGTGTGTCTGTCTGTCCGTCGCCTGCTCTCATGGCTACACCTTTCATCCGATGACTTTGAAATTTGGCATGTATATGTCTTGTACATGTGTTTTTATTATAAATCATATATACACACACATATATATACATATATGCATTTTTGTTGTGTGAGTCATCGACAAGTTAATCTATATATATATAAAAGTGAACGTATGCGTGTGTATATATATATATACATATTATGTGTATATTCTTTATAAAAATCTACAGTTTTAGTCCGATCTCGATGAAAATTTGCACATTTGACCATAAATGCCAGGGAAAAATATGAATTTTCGAAATTTAAATTTACAGGGTTAAAGTAAGGAACCCTTCATGATGCAAATCGTTTAAAAGCTCTATAAGGGTACAGTAATTATTGTTGTTATGTACAGTTGTATCATATTTTCATTTAGGAGGGGGGTAAATTTGGGATGTTTGCAAATTATCTTATCAAAGAGGAGGGGGTATAAAAATAAGTAGGAGGGATAGAATCTCTATATTTTCTCATAGTAAAATAATTTAAATGTTTCTTGGTGGTAGTTTATAAACTTATCAAATTAAAATAACACTCCGTAGCGAAGCACGGGTATCGGGTATCCAGCTAGTTTTTTTATAAAAACACGCTTTGAATTTTTTCATAACAATGAGTAACTTCGAAAATAAGTAATTTCGATAATCAGAGTGTGTGTGTGGGTGGGTGACCCTATAATTTGATGATTGTTTTTGTATTAGCATTCACAGTTTTTGTGCCAATAGCTCAAATGGATGACTGGAAGAGGGTTAAGATAAGCCCTTTTTTAAAGATTTAACGACAGGCACAAACAAACAAAGGTAAATTTATAAACAAATGGTAATAACTTTATTTTCAAATACATCGAGTCGCGCTTAGATGTCAATGTTTTTTTTTTTTTTTTTTTTTTTTTTTTTTTTTTTTTTTTACGTAAATGGCTTAGTTTAAAAAATATAACAGAAAGAATGGCACTGCTCACATGCGTCAAGAAATTGAAAAATTAGCGATACTTTGAAATGGCCATAACTCGGTCAATTTTAGAAACAATATCCATTAAATGCTTAAATGAAAGGTCTTTTCAAATGCTACTAGACATATTTTATTGCATTTTTTTTGAAGTGAAACTTCTTTGGCGGCGGTAGAGAGTATTTTTTCATACACTGACATCGTGTAACGAAGTTTTCGATTCGAGACTCGTCCAAGTGTAACATTTTTACAGATTAATTGTATTATATCTATTTAAAGACCAGCAAATTAAAGCAAACATTCATTTTTATTGGAATAAATGTGGTTGCCTTGGCGTAGCAATATATAATATATATCATTTCCATAACCATTTCTTAAATCTTGAAATAATAAATTCGTCAAAAAATGTGAGAGCAATTCATTCTAGAACGTAAGTTTCACTTCTAATGCGCGAGAGCCTCACACATATTTTATTTATTTTTAATGGTTTATTTAAACAATTTCAAAATAATCAGCACACCTTTTAACTTTTAACTTTAATGCAGGACTTGTACTACGCTCGGAGTCAGAAGGAAGAGAACAACTGTAATTCCTTCACTATAAATTCTTTACTGTATTTCCTAAGCATGTTAGGTATTACATATTATAATATAGTGAAGTGATTTTCGGAAAAATATAAAATTAATTCTGTTCTGCTCTACAACAACCTGTTTGATTCAGAGTAATTTTAAAATACTAGGAAATCCTCTTATTTTAAGTCAAATAGGTATTGTAGAGCAGAAAAAAATTAATTCATTTTGCTTATAATCTTGTGTTTGTTTGTTTTTTTTTTACTTGTTTTTGTTTTTGCATTAAGTGTTATATTTATTATTATTTTTAAGTTTAAGTGATATATTTTGGTAAATATCAGTAAAATAAAATAAACATAATTTACTTGACTACATTTGATACTGTTACATTTACATCACTCCTAAGTGTATCATTTTATAAATACGTGATTTAACTTGGGTTTAAAGAGGATGTTCTATAAACATTTTTACAAAATATACTATCCCGCAAGAGCGCTGTTGTTTGTTGGATTGCTCACCAGTTACTCTCCTGAGCTTGACAGTGACATTTGTTTACTATTCTTGTGAAATTGTTTTTTCAGTATTAAATTTGCTTTCATAACTAAATTCAGTCGGAATCGATTAATTATTTTAAAGCAAAATGAGTGTTAGAAGGTCTGTAAGAAGAATAAGTCGTAGATCGACTTCAGAAGGAATCGGAAAGGATCTCCGCAGCAGATACGACAAGGATTACAAAGATGAAGAGCCCTATAAAGTTGCCAAGGGAAGAGCCGGCAGAGGAAATAAGAAAAACGAGAAAAGAAATAAGAAAAGGGAAGTAAATCTCAAAGGAAGGGTGAAGAAAGAGTCGAAGCGACAGTCGAGAAAGAGAGAATCTGACAGGAAAAAGAGTTACAAAAAAAGTAAAGATGAAACAAAGAAGGATTCCTCTAAAAGGGGAAGAACTAAGGACGTTGAGAAGAAAGATTCTTCGAAGGTTGATAGTAGAAGGAGAAGCAAGAGAGGATTGTCACCGAATGACCAGGAAGAAAGTTCCAAAAGAAAGAAGATCTGTACTAGGGACGTTTCTAAGAAATCTTCCAGTAAGGAAAAGTCCAGCAAAATCGAGAGCAAAGACACTTGTAACAAAGAAGACGCTGAAAAGAAGTCTGAGATTAACAAGCCGGAGTGTAGACCCAGTTGCAGTTATGAAACCGGTGAAGTTGAATGGAGCCCATATTTTGATATAATTTTTGTTCACTGCCTACGAGACTGCGATCTTGTCAGGCTGAACAAAAATTTCTGGAGAATCCTTATGAGGGATCGGTTTTACTCTATGATTGACATCGAATGCCCGATCGAATTGTTCGAAGAAAAATTGGATCTTTATCAAACTTACATTTTGCAAAAATGCAAGAAACAACTCGCCTGGTATCCTTCGAAAAGCTGTGAATTTTCTATACCGAAGGAATGGATTCTGGAGAGAGGATTGTCTGTTGACTAATGGGCTGGAAAAAGTGGTGAGTCTATAGCTTACTTAGAAGTTCTAATGTGTGCATGCATACATTTTATACTCATGCCTGTTAAATTGTTTTTAAAAATATATTTACTTGAAGTGCTACCTTATTGGAATGACCAATGAGGGGGTTTAAAATTGTTTGATTGTTGATTGGCTGCTACTAGTGATTTTATAAAAAGATATTAAACGCTTTCAGCCATCTACAGAATTGAAACTTGTGTGGTGTTGTGGTGAAAAAAAGTGGTGTGGTTTGGTCAAGGGTTATATGACTAACAGAGTCTGCATGTTGAACCCATGTCATCAATCGCTACATATATGTAGTTGCAGAAGGCAGATCCAATCCGCAATGTAGGCTTGGCCTACCTCTGATTACAAATGAATATGACGATAAGCTTAGACTTACAGTCTGTGCCAAACGAGAGTTAGTGCGTTGACAGCATGGGAAAACTAGCAAATGGGGTGGGGAGCCAATAAGAGCTCAAGATTCGCCCTCTGGATAACCATATAAGTAGGTAAATAATGTAGTGGTTTTATTTTTTACCTCAGAGGTTGGCCAATCTGTGTGTCACACGATTTCCTACGGAAGAGCCAGCGTGGCCGTTAAACCACTTCTGCTCGGCCATCACTGAATCATGAGTGGAACAAGATGGGGTTTGATTCCTCGCCATGACGCTCTAATTTATATGGCCCACTATTGATCACATCATACTCGCTTCGGTGGTACAATGTACATATGTATGATGTGTGGCTGGAACTCTCTACCGTGGGGTGTATAAAGGGCCTAAGTAATGGCCTAATTGCAAGGGTCGAACAAGTGGTTCGTCCTACCCGTTTTAGTAGGAAGTACTAGACTACTGCTACTACTACTAACTCTCGTTTGGCACAACTTGTTAAAGCAGCTTTCTCACAATATGAGTTGACTAGTACGAGTACGATTTCTTGTGTGTGTGTGTGTGCTGCACACTTGTAACACACATGAAGAGAGTCTTAAGACAGTTAGCTCACTGAAGCGAGTAGACTCAGTCGTCTCAACTTTTACCGTACGAGTACTAAGAGAACTGTTTCAAGACAACTAGCCTCATTTTAAAAAAATAGTTAAAAATATTAACTAGCATGCTAGTTGACTCTCCTACATACTGTTTTACCTGTCAACTCGCATCAAGTAAATGTAACTTTAATCTCAAGTTGACTTCATAGACTTTAGTAAAGTCTGATATTTTCTGTAATAAACACATATGGATATTAAAATTAACATATAAACACCAATATATCTGGTTTAATTTTTTGAGAGTTGAGGATTATTCCTCACTTGTGACATTTGAATACTTCTAGTATTTAGAACTGAAATTATAACATTGTCTATTTGTAAAAATACAAATTAAATGATTACAGGTGATGGTGAGCTGGACGTATTTGATCTTCCTGGTTTAAAAAAATGGACTCCATGGATTTTCTGCTTTCTATTTGAAACTCTTTGTCAAGACTCTCTTGAGGGTGCTGAGCAACCTTTACATCTAGTAAGTAACTGAAAGCCAAGGACAGGACTAGATCAAAGTGCCAGCATTCTTGTCATCATTGTTTTTGTAAGTTTGATGGTGGACTTAACGCTTCCAGCAGGTAGCTTAAAGCTCCAAGTCCGAGGTGACACTTATTTACGTAGTTATCCCCTAAATTTAATGTCTATCCTTAATATTATTCCTAAAATAATCAAATTATGTGTCTATACCTAGCTCGCCCAAGGGGGGACAGAAAACTTCACACTTATGGCATCATTATTTTCAGTATTTCTTTTCCATATTCATTTTTGTCTGTGTCTAAAGGGATGGAAGTTCTTCCCAATTTTTGACTTCCTCTTAACCCTGAAATGTATTAATTTTTAAAATCTATTTATTCCACCACATAATTTCTCATTGAGCTTATAATAATTCTCAGTTACGAGAACAAGACATACAGAATATTTATTTAATATTTGTTTACAAAAATTAAAATTTAATATTTCAATTCACAACACAACAACTAAACTAAAAGTATTATATTGACATTTGACACATGACATATTTATTCTCTGGTATATCAGAGCTTCTAAAAAAAAATGTATCTTTTGTATTTATTTTCTTTATTTCTTTACTTCTTTCATTTCATTCTTTATGAATTTCATTCTCTTCAGTTTCGTTTGAAGAAGTTACAAGAAGTAATGGAACCATTTAAGGAAAACCATTTGATTACTTTTACAAAAAAAAAAACTTATTTTAAAAACTAACTCTTTACTGGATAAAGGTATAAAACTTTTTGAAAAAAGACGTCCTGTGGTTAAAGCAATTTGCTTAAAAATCATGAACACCTTTTTCGATGACCCTGTACTTTACTACAGATGTCCCCAACAACAGTTATATGGATCTCAGTCACAAGGCTGATGCATTTTTATAAAAAAAAAATATTTCACTTGCTAATACTAATCATTAATTATTAAACATAAGTTAAAATAATGTAAACAACTGAACCTGGATTATCTGTCTCCCAATTCACCGTCTTTCTCGCCTAAGCATCAGGCTCATCTGCCGAGCACATCCCCTCTTTCTTCAACGCCACATGTTTCCCCACTATTCCCATCCCACCTGGCGTGTGTACATGAAGGTACTACCTGTCAATTATTATGCTCAAAAAGGTGCCAGGATGAGCCGAGATATTTTTATTTCTTGTTTTGAAAAAGTTTTTTGTGCCCTAGTCAAAAATATGGATAGTGTGTCATTTGTTTGCCTTAAACTTTTTCCATTTTTTAACAGTCTTTACGATTATCCATGAAGGCTCCAGTCTCATGCTTGATGGTTAATCAAGGTTCTACTGTTGTTTTATTCAAGTGTACCAAATATTTGAGTTCCTATAAGTGACGGTAGCAAACACAAAATTGTCGGGGATGCACAGTATGGCTCCTATAAACTCCATTTATAATTCTGATCAAAAAAAGTAACATTATTTTGCATTGCAATTTTTTTTATTTTGACAAAATAATTTATTTATTCAACAACGCTGTCAACAAATCGAATTACACAATTTTTCCAACTGTTAGATCTTCTTCATAAATTCTGAAGTATTTTACTCGTAAACTTTTTATGATGTTTTGTTCTTCTTTTACAATTTATTCAAAATCCGCTAAGTGTGAAGTGGTTTTTCTTATTTTCTTTAAATTGCATGCATATTAATAATCATTGTGTAACCTAAATGTGTTTGGATTTTAAGTAGTATTAGAATTTTGAATTTATGAAAAAATATATAACCGTCAAATGTGTAGTTAGATAAATGTTTAGCATAAGTATAATTAGAGATATTTTTTAAAAATTTCATTTCGTTGAGATTGTAATTTAAAAATAAGTCAGTAGAGCTGGTAAAAGAATTGTTTCCCCTTTGAAGTTGTGTGAACAAAACATAGTACTTTTCGATAGTTACCAATTTTTTAGTTGATTATACCATGCAAAATGAAATAGAGCTGACACTTATCTAAAATTATCAATTTACGGTAAAGTTCTAGCTTTTCCTAAAATTTTACTTTTAAAAAAAGAAAAACTAACTATGATCGTATGTAAGAAAATATTTTAATTTTATCGTGTATTTTATTTATCTTTTACAAATAATAATAAGTGCCCAGAACACTTTTTACGCTTCCTATTTATTTTATTTATCGTGCTTTAAATTATTTTTATTTAAGACTACACAGCTTTGAGCTAGTACAATCTTGAAATTTTAATCTTCAGTATAGTGACAAAGTGGGATAATATTCTAGCTATTTGAATAATTAAGAATGATTTAGGGGACGATTCTATGATATAATGTACCAAAGATAAAAAGATAGATGTTATATGAAAAAAAGACATCGTTTTAATAGGCTTTCCATGAGTTTTAATGTTTTACTGCCACTAATAAATATAGTTGTTTAAACGACAGACCTTTGATTTCCTTGCCTTGAAATTTTACTAATTCCTGACTAATGATATCACAAGAAAAAAAACATATTTTATGATAATTAGTTTTTAATTGTATTTTAAAATTGTGTGATTATTTATGATGAGATTTTATAAATTTTATAAAGAATTTATTTGATAAAGTTTGACTGATGTCCAAGAGTACCTTTATTTTAAATAGGTTAAGTCAATGGATTAAACATTTTATGAAGGAAAGATCTACTTCTCTTTCTGTAGTTTAATCAAAGATGTATTTAATTATTATTTTTATGTTAAAAATAAATATTTTTTTTTATTAAGGATGGTAAAAAAATACTTTAATCATCCAAGGGACTTGTATGATTTAATGGAAGTTGATCTCATGAGAAAAAGGTCTGTTTTCCAAACACAATTTTGAAATGAGCAGTAATTCTTTTTTTTTATGAAAGCCTATGATACAAAAAAAATATATTTTATATGTTTTTNTATTAAATTACTTGTATTTTTAAAATAATGCAATTATCTGAAAATTAAATCTTTTTTTTATTTATTTTATATTTTTTATTTTATTCGTTATTGAATTTCAAGGGTATTTTAAGAATTTTTCTGAAATCACCCCTCAGCTATCAGTTAAAGTTCAGTTGGCTGTAGTGGGTTGAATGATGTGTTTATTTGTTTATCATAATTTGATATTATATAAAGGCCCTTGAAATGTTGTTTTTTTAATTAATAAGTACTGTAGATTTACTATTTTGTTATCCATTGAAATCTAGTCGTTTAAAAAATATTATTTTTTGAAAATATAGATGTATTAATTTTTGAAAATATAGATGTATTAATTTTTTAAAATCTAAATGTATTAATTTTTGAAAATATATATATGTTGTATTGTATATTGTTAATAGACTTTATTTTCCCTGTGTTCTGGTATATGCTAACTAATGCTCACATATTCTCTTTGAATTTGTCTGTTGTACTCCTACAACGTCATTTTCATCTGGATATGTTGTAACAAGGTACTTCTGCTCACAATGTAGTACTTATTTCCACTGGCTTCTAGACATATCATCTTCTAACATCCCCAATACCGGTATCCAGAAGTATTTTGGCTTGCATGCTATCATTGGAATACCACTAACTAACAAGGATAAACAAAAAAATAAAATAATCATTTCGATTCATACTTCATATTTAATTCTCTCATTGATGATATAAAACCCTTTTAGCCCATTCAACAAATCAGGAACATACCTCTCTGACAGAATAAAATATACCAAATGAGATTACACGATTTAAAAGTTATTTTTTTAAAAAATTGTTTTGGGAGCCCCTGATGATTCAAATGATTCAGCTGCGGAGTGCCAAAAAGGTGGGCTTGGATTCACTGGGGATCCAACCACCACCAGCCTTAGCCTGGCATGGATCCACAGTGGATACAACCGCATTCAATAGTTAAGTAATCAAGGTAAGCCTAAAAAAAAGTGATTAATTTAGATAAAAATATAAAATATAGATACAAGGAATTGATAAAAAAAATCATTTGTAAAACTATCAAAACTTATTATTATCAAAGTGGTTTGCCTAATAGCAACTCACCTGATAGCTGGGCCTCAACACTAACATATTATCTGTTGAGTTAGAATCCCTGAGTAGTATCAGCACCCCAATATTAGTGCAGGCGCCTGTGGTGGTGGATTTCACCTAACCTTATCTAGTCTTGTTTTGATCTACAGCTGAGCTTATTTGTAATAATAATAATTATCTTTATTCATTAGAGATTAATAGTTTTCTGAACATATATGCTACATACGGACAATACACCAATGGCTATGACGGCATTAGGCGGAATTGTTCATTAACCCATTGAATGCGAATTCCAATTGTGGAATCTAACTCGGTGACCATTTTTTTTCTTCTTATATTGTTGCATACAGGCTATAAATAATACCAATTGAGGTTAAATTATTTAAAAGTTAACTTTTTTAGGATTTGTTTACATGGGTCCTCTGTGGATTCAACCATCAGCGGGCATAGACAGGGTATGCAATCCAGCAACACAACATATTTGACGATCTTTCGTACGGGTGGATCTACTTGGATTCATATTTGAAACTATTTCAATAATCTTTTTAACGTTTTTTTGTAACAAAAGTGGGGTTAAATATTTAAAAACTGAATAAAGTACAAACATTAGGTTTGTTCCAACCACACTTCAAACTGGTTTGGAACTGTCCGACGCATGCGCATCGGACCACAATTGACTGTTTTTCGGTAATGCCCATGCGTCGTACAGTTGGAAACTAGTTTGACTAGTTGTTGGAACAAGCCTATTGTTGATAAAATGTCATAAAGAAACTGGCGGGTTCTATGGGTCACATGCAACATAAAATGTCGAGTAAGCATATGCCCATATCTCAATAGTTCTCGAGATATCAATGTATTATTTTTTTAAAGTGCTTCACGAAAATTTTCAAAAAATGCCTAATATCTCAAAAACTAAATGAGAGAAGTTCGGCAAAGGACCAATATGATAGAGCACAAAACACCTTTTAGAATCATTCATTTATTTCTAAATTATCACCTGCTAAGCATTTTTTTAAGTTCTGTTACATATGAAAATTTGAATTTTTTTATAATTCGACAACAAATTTCCTGAGTTCATTACTCTTAAGGCTCTACCGCCCTTTGAGGTTAGGAAAAACAGTAAAATTCAAATTATTCTTGTTCTAAGCAAGATATAAAAAATCTCAAGCCTATTTCAACTTCCTATGATAAATAGTACAGGTGCCATTTTAATACGAGTTTTATCGTTACAAAAGTTACCATAAACGGAACAGCTTCGTTTTCGAGATATTCGCAAAAAAAAAAAAAAAAAAAAATAAAAAAAAAAAAAAAAAAAAAAAAAAAAA
>KZ651757.1:113256-128260 GCA_001010745.2 Gerris buenoi
GCATCTGATACAAGGCTTGGAGAAGCACGTGGACACGTGGACTGGATTTAACATTATAGGTTATTTCTTCATCACCAGGTCAGGTGTATAAGAAGTATGGAGTGTTGGGAAGGAATCACAGAGCACGTATGAGATGGATTGAATCTAAGCTCGATGATATTGCTCTATTGTTACTGCAGTTGTAACGAATAGCACCTATGGAACACAGATCCGGAGTTTCTTTCAATGTTTTTTTTTCCTTTAGTTCGAGCCGGTAGACGGGTAAATTCATTCTTTTATAGGCTAGCCAGATAGTATGCAATAAGACCTTCGCGTCGTACGTCATTCTTACTGCATCTCGCTTGAGGCAATAATATGTAATGCTTCAATAAATAAAAAAAAAATTTAATAAAACAATATCAAATAAAATAACACTTACTTCATACGAAGTAAACAGTCAAGAATGAATTTAACATCTTTTTTATACATATAAATATCTATTATGAAATGCATTAACTTGATAAAGTTGTTCCATTTAAAATACTTGTTATTCGAAAATAACGCTATAAATAAAACACTCCCATCGCTTGTGACTTGAACCTGAATCTATATCTACCTGACTGCATTTACAGAAGCGTATTCTAAAATATATTCATTGTTCTTAATTCGAGTAATGTATACCAAGGATATTTTTTGAAAGTTGTTTTCAAAAAATGTTTAGCTATTTTAATATTAGATATCTTTAAAGGAACCCTCTCATATACTTTAAAAGTAATCCTGATTTTAAAAATGTTCTATACTATAATTATTACCAACTAGGCATGAAGTAAGTTTAGCTACCTGCAGAGGTACATTACATTTCAGTTTGTATAATCCACTGGGTGTGTGGTTGGTAAAGATATATTGACTTGTAGAAACCAATTAAAGCTTTTATTTTAAACATTTTTAGTGGAGTAACTTTTAAAGTAATATCTATGTGCGGATATTGACTGTGAATTGAATAAAAATCGAGGATAGTGAGGATCAATCAAAATTAATAACTATGTGGATATAGACTATGAATCAAATGGAAATTGAGGATAGTAAGGATTGATCAAAAGTATAATAACTATGTGGATATAGACTATGCATCAAATAAAAATTGAGGATAGTAAAGATTGATCAAAAGTAATAACTATGTGGATATAGACTATGAATCAAATAGAAATTGAGGATAGGAAGGATTAATCAAAAGTAATAGCTATGTGGATATAGACTATGAATCAAATAGAAATTGAGGATAGTAAAGATTGATCAAAAGTAATAACTATGTGGATATAGACTATGAATCAAATAGNATCAAGCAAGGCTATGGACGTTCAAACCACTATGTTTGCGCAAAAAATTTCGAACATGATCGATCTGCTTCAAAATGTTTGCGCAAACACCCAAACAGCCCCATTCACCATCAAAATGTTTGCGCAAAACTTTCAGTCTCGACTGATTGCCTTCAAAAGGTTTGCGCAAACAGTAAAAAATCGGTCAAACAGCTCCATATCAAAATGTTTGCGCAAACATTTTGACCGTGTATGGGGGCCTTTAGACGAGGCCCAGTGCACACCATATCTCACCAACTCTTATAATATTTTGTTTATCTTTACAAACCAGGTTTGTGGTTTTATCGTTTTTATTTACAATTTAACTTATTTTTAATTTAAATCTCAATATTAATTTATTTTTAGTTTAATGTTTTAATTTATAATTTAATTTTAAGCATTTATAAATTCATATTATAACCGTAACTTTCTTACCACGAATTTGTTTGTTATTATTTTGTGACATTTTGTAACCTAATTTATATATTAAGAGCCATTTTATATTTAGGAAAAAAGTAAAATTAAGTTAATATATTAAAAGTATTATACTTATTTGATGACCAAAAAATCAAAACAAACATTTATTTTTATTTGAATAAATGTGGTTGCCTTAGCTTAGCAATAACAAATTATTTTGAGGTGAGTCGTCACCGGCGGGACACTAATCGTTAAATCGATTATATAAATGATTAACTTTTGGTAGGATTTCTTATTCCTTATCAGAATCATAGCGTTTTATTGAACACCAAGGTGATGTTTATCTTTAGATGCGTTTTTTTTTTTTGTTTTTGTTTTTTGTATTTTTGTTTTTTGGATGAAAATGGCTGGTCGGGCCGAAACGTTGCCACATAAATGAGACTTTAGTTTATTACCCTATAAGGAACCAGCACTACACATCGAATCAAGGGTACAATTTTGGAGGTAATTGTGTTGTGTATATGTAGGTACTTACTTATACATGGCATGTAACATATAATTTTAATTCTCTCCAGATTGATTAAAGAATATATATTATGAATTAATCAAATATTATGTAGCATGTAATAAATAAATCGTTGCAAAGATATTGGGAAGTACATTCCAGATAGACGTCACTCAAGCATACTAGGTTTATATGAGCAGGCCAGCATATAGCGAACCTGCAGACCTGCATGGTTCCTCATGTCTTTCATTTATTTGACATTTTTCTATAATTATAATTCCTTTTTCCCCATACAAACTCGCTAAGCTCGCCTATTTGGTCTTCTATATGGTATATTTTAATTATGAGATATTTTCTTGTTATTGCCTTCTTTCAAGAACTTTTATAAGTGTATAAAGTACATATCACAAAGAATTTAAATTAAGGCATCGCTGTATAAACTGGCATGCGTAGCGTGCCGGCAAAAACTTTTTTAAATAAAGATTAACAAATTTAAAGAAAATGTATCATATATAAATCTAAGAAACAAAATTAAAAATAAATTACCTACACAAAATAAATTATAAAATGATCCTAAAATTACTTTTTCTAACCCGTTTCGACTACTCATTAATTAATTATTTTATATTTTATTATTTATTTATTTTTTAGGGTAAAGTGAATTGCACAGTGGCATCGAAACCTTAATAATTTGTTTACTTCGATTTGGACCTCTACCTGGTTAAGTTGGAAAATCTAGGGCAAAAAAAAAATTGTTCTTCGATCCTGTAAACAGCACCGTATAGTTTACTTTTACCATTGTTTATTATTTTACAATCTTGTTTCGTTTTTTTTTTTTTAATAAAGACCAATTAGAGATGTTAATACTAATTTCTATTGTAAATTTGTTGTTGCAGTTTGACTATTTAAGCAAATTTACTCTCCGAGTTAATATAAGCATCTCATTATATTATAACAGCTTATTATATTAATGCAAACATACTGTTTACGTTATGTTTTGGTGGTTCTCTAAACATCTATGTTAGGGTTGCCAGATTTCTGAATGTAAAAACCGGGACACCCCCCTCCCCCCGGAAAAATTTAAAAATATGGCCTCCCAAACAGCGGCTTTTATGCATTTCTGAGGTGNATAACTATGTGGATATAGACTATGAATCAAATAGAAATTGAGGATAGGAAGGATTAATCAAAAGTAATAGCTATGTGGATATAGACTATGAATCAAATAGAAATTGAGGATAGTAAAGATTGATCAAAAGTAATAACTATGTGGATATAGACTATGAATCAAATAGAAATTGAGGATAGGAAGGATTAATCAAAAGTAATAGCTATGTGGATATAGACTATGAATCAAATAGAAATTGAGGATAGTAAAGATTGATCAAAAGTAATAACTATGTGGATATAGACTATGAATCAAATAGAAATTGAGGATAGGAAGGATTAATCAAAAGTAATAGCTATGTGGATATAGACTATGAATCAAATAGAAATTGAGGATAGTAAAGATTGATCAAAAGTAATAACTATGTGGATATAGACTATGAATCAAATAGAAATTGAGGATAGGAAGGATTAATCAAAAGTAATAGCTATGTGGATATAGACTATGAATCAAATAGAAATTGAGGATAGTAAAGATTGATCAAAAGTAATAACTATGTGGATATAGACTATGAATCAAATAGAAATTGAGGATAGGAAGGATTAATCAAAAGTAATAGCTATGTGGATATAGACTATGAATCAAATAGAAATTGAGGATAGTAAAGATTGATCAAAAGTAATAACTATGTGGATATAGACTATGAATCAAATAGAAATTGAGGATAGGAAGGATTAATCAAAAGTAATAGCTATGTGGATATAGACTATGAATCAAATAGAAATTGAGGATAGTAAAGATTGATCAAAAGTAATAACTATGTGGATATAGACTATGAATCAAATAGAAATTGAGGATAGGAAGGATTAATCAAAAGTAATAGCTATGTGGATATAGACTATGAATCAAATAGAAATTGAGGATAGTAAAGATTGATCAAAAGTAATAACTATGTGGATATAGACTATGAATCAAATAGAAATTGAGGATAGGAAGGATTAATCAAAAGTAATAGCTATGTGGATATAGACTATGAATCAAATAGAAATTGAGGATAGTAAAGATTGATCAAAAGTAATAACTATGTGGATATAGACTATGAATCAAATAGAAATTGAGGATAGGAAGGATTAATCAAAAGTAATAGCTATGT
The DNA here is from genome assembly GCA_001010745.2 of Gerris buenoi. Classification (NCBI taxonomy): domain Eukaryota; kingdom Metazoa; phylum Arthropoda; class Insecta; order Hemiptera; family Gerridae; genus Gerris; species Gerris buenoi. Next base: position 117,774 of record KZ651757.1, read on the forward strand.
GGATATAGACTATGAATCAAATAGAAATTGAGGATAGTAAAGATTGATCAAAAGTAATAACTATGTGGATATAGACTATGAATCAAATAGAAATTGAGGATAGGAAGGATTAATCAAAAGTAATAGCTATGTGGATATAGACTATGAATCAAATAGAAATTGAGGATAGTAAAGATTGATCAAAAGTAATAACTATGTGGATATAGACTATGAATCAAATAGAAATTGAGGATAGGAAGGATTAATCAAAAGTAATAGCTATGTGGATATAGACTATGAATCAAATAGAAATTGAGGATAGTAAAGATTGATCAAAAGTAATAACTATGTGGATATAGACTATGAATCAAATAGAAATTGAGGATAGGAAGGATTAATCAAAAGTAATAGCTATGTGGATATAGACTATGAATCAAATAGAAATTGAGGATAGTAAAGATTGATCAAAAGTAATAACTATGTGGATATAGACTATGAATCAAATAGAAATTGAGGATAGGAAGGATTAATCAAAAGTAATAGCTATGTGGATATAGACTATGAATCAAATAGAAATTGAGGATAGTAAAGATTGATCAAAAGTAATAACTATGTGGATATAGACTATGAATCAAATAGAAATTGAGGATAGGAAGGATTAATCAAAAGTAATAGCTATGTGGATATAGACTATGAATCAAATAGAAATTGAGGATAGTAAAGATTGATCAAAAGTAATAACTATGTGGATATAGACTATGAATCAAATAGAAATTGAGGATAGGAAGGATTAATCAAAAGTAATAGCTATGTGGATATAGACTATGAATCAAATAGAAATTGAGGATAGTAAAGATTGATCAAAAGTAATAACTATGTGGATATAGACTATGAATCAAATAGAAATTGAGGATAGGAAGGATTAATCAAAAGTAATAGCTATGTGGATATAGACTATGAATCAAATAGAAATTGAGGATAGTAAAGATTGATCAAAAGTAATAACTATGTGGATATAGACTATGAATCAAATAGAAATTGAGGATAGGAAGGATTAATCAAAAGTAATAGCTATGTGGATATAGACTATGAATCAAATAGAAATTGAGGATAGTAAAGATTGATCAAAAGTAATAACTATGTGGATATAGACTATGAATCAAATAGAAATTGAGGATAGGAAGGATTAATCAAAAGTAATAGCTATGTGGATATAGACTATGAATCAAATAGAAATTGAGGATAGTAAAGATTGATCAAAAGTAATAACTATGTGGATATAGACTATGAATCAAATAGAAATTGAGGATAGGAAGGATTAATCAAAAGTAATAGCTATGTGGATATAGACTATGAATCAAATAGAAATTGAGGATAGTAAAGATTGATCAAAAGTAATAACTATGTGGATATAGACTATGAATCAAATAGAAATTGAGGATAGGAAGGATTAATCAAAAGTAATAGCTATGTGGATATAGACTATGAATCAAATAGAAATTGAGGATAGTAAAGATTGATCAAAAGTAATAACTATGTGGATATAGACTATGAATCAAATAGAAATTGAGGATAGGAAGGATTAATCAAAAGTAATAGCTATGTGGATATAGACTATGAATCAAATAGAAATTGAGGATAGTAAAGATTGATCAAAAGTAATAACTATGTGGATATAGACTATGAATCAAATAGAAATTGAGGATAGGAAGGATTAATCAAAAGTAATAGCTATGTGGATATAGACTATGAATCAAATAGAAATTGAGGATAGTAAAGATTGATCAAAAGTAATAACTATGTGGATATAGACTATGAATCAAATAGAAATTGAGGATAGGAAGGATTAATCAAAAGTAATAGCTATGTGGATATAGACTATGAATCAAATAGAAATTGAGGATAGTAAAGATTGATCAAAAGTAATAACTATGTGGATATAGACTATGAATCAAATAGAAATTGAGGATAGGAAGGATTAATCAAAAGTAATAGCTATGTGGATATAGACTATGAATCAAATAGAAATTGAGGATAGTAAAGATTGATCAAAAGTAATAACTATGTGGATATAGACTATGAATCAAATAGAAATTGAGGATAGGAAGGATTAATCAAAAGTAATAGCTATGTGGATATAGACTATGAATCAAATAGAAATTGAGGATAGTAAAGATTGATCAAAAGTAATAACTATGTGGATATAGACTATGAATCAAATAGAAATTGAGGATAGTAACTATTAATCAAATGTAATAACTATGTGGATATTGACTGTGAGAAATTGAGGAGAGTGAGGAACACTCGAAAGAAATTAAAGTTATATATTTAACGGCGTTTCGGAAAAATGTATTTCCTTCTTCAAGGATGCAAATTTCTATTTTATAATACATAATAATTATTATACGTAGTTTCTTTTATGTAGCTTAAGAAAAGAATAATCTTCGATATAAAATTGAGTTATCTTTATTATATTTTGTTTGATTTTTATTTTAAAAATAATACTTTGATTTTGTATAATACATTGTATAAAGCAATAGATTGTATACCGCGACAGAATTTTGTAAGTCGTTAAATTTAATTGGTAGGGACGCCGAATTTAGCAAACTCGTTTATATTACTGTAATAATAATTAAAAAGAAGAAAAATAAAAGCTTTTCTTGAATAATATAATAATAGTAAGGCTGGAAATAGCCTTGATTAAATTAACATAAAATTAATGGCATATATCATTCACCAACTGGATTCAAGAAGTCAAAGATAAATATACTTTGGAGAGAAAAATATCACGATGTGAAGGTCAAGAGACTGGCTTAGCACCACACCTCGGGCTCCGTGGGCACCCGTGGGCGCCTACCGGCCCCCTCGACCAGTTACACATCCCAAACAAATTTAAATGGCCACTTGAGAAGCGATACCGGTATTAAAAATCTTCCAGATCCAAACTCGCACAAAAATAAAGTGGGTTGACTTACCGGGAAACCGCGGTGACAAACAAGTGGGAGTCACAAATACAACATCTGTCCCACTAGAGATTAAATTAACTTCATTACCTTTAAACACGTATCTTATAAACAGACTATTTGGTTCCTTCTTCAAAAGTATTATTACATCTCTTATGACCTGAATGCCAGCTTAGTCCACACAAGGGCTCTAGGTTGCGCGTCTTAGTTGCGTGGCTGAATCGTCGCTGCTGCGATTCAGAGCCCTAACGCCCCAACACCCAACATGTCCCCGAAACGAATTGCAGTTTAACGGGAATCAAGATTTTGAGTCTAAGCTTAGTCCTCACCGGGACTCAATGTTGCGCGTCTTTCTTGAGGAGATGAATCACAGCAGCGCTGATTCAGCACCGCAACAATACGCGCAACATTGAATCTCAGTATGGACTGACCTTTTATACCTGACTGCTGAGGTATTATGATTTATAAAAGTATATATTATTAATGCAACTCTTCTTGCAATGTTTATTAATAAAATGTCCTCACAGCTTTGGCTAAGTTTTAATTTGTCTCAAACAGCAATATTTTTTTAAGTAAAGTAGCATCAATCGATAGGATACATAATGCATATATTTTATCAATTTTTATAAAATTGCATTATCTAGTTATTAAAATATGATTAATTTCAGCAAGCTGCTTATATATAAAGATATCGTGTTTATAAGTTAACTATTTAGCTGAACATTAGAGAAAAACATTGGTACGACTCACTTTGATATGATTTGTTATTGCTAAGCTAAGGCAATCACATTTATTCCAATAAAAATAAATGTTTATCTTGATTTATTGGCCTTCAAATAGATATAATAACTTATCTAAATATGTAGATATATAAATTAATTTAATTATTTTTACTTTTTTATCTAAATATAAAATTAAGACCGTCGCCACGGGCTTAACCGCTCGTTATTAACAAAACAAAAGTTTTGTATAATTTCTTCAAACAAAAATGCCTTCATAAAAATTATAACTCAATAGTTTCCGAGTCAATATAACATTCTACTGCAATAAAAACATCTATTAATATAATTTGTTATAACAATAAAGAGTTATCAAGTTTAATTAATAAATAAATTAAACGACACAAAATAAATATTTTTATCAAAACCTTTAATTGGAAGTTTATAACCTGATTCAAAATAAACAGGGAAGGTAATGTGTCCCGATCCTAAGCTGAGAGCATGCGCAGTATGATTTTTTCTCTAATCTCCATGGTGTCACTATTATGCCGTGAAACCCTACCTAATTTCCATCCCCTTTATTTAACATCCTTACAAGTGAGTAACCTATCACTATATTCAGAAGAATTAATCAAAGAAATAGTGTGCAGGTAAATAGTTCTAGGGTTAAAACTCGACAGGTGACATCAACTGCGACTCCTCGAAGTGTTTTCTCTTAATAAATTTTGAAATACTACCTATCTATGCTCGATTCCTAATTCCTAATTCCTTGAGAGGCTCCAATAAAGTCAACGATTTATGTGCTTCCTCTTATGCTACCAATACCAATTGAGACGCAAATAACAATAACTTAACTTAATGCTTTAGTCATCTTAAAAGTTTTATACATTCCGAGATAAAAAGCTAAAAGAAAAGAATATAAAATATGCTATTAAAGAATATATATATCGTAAAATACCTTGTGTAACGTTTAAAATGCTTTAGATTTACTTAGTATCTAAGATGAAGTGTAAATACAGGTTTAGTACTTAATAATACTAATATCACGTGTCTCAAATCCACAATAAATGTATGTAGATAAAATACATTTTGTAGGGAAACGTGTAATTTTCTCTGGAACATTTCTTCACTTGATTTTTTTTTTTATAATCTCAAATGCCATTTTAATTTGCTTCGAACGAATATAATAAATCTCGGAACGGGTTTTTTGTTTTTCTTTTATGTATAATAACGGCAGAAAACAAAAACCTGAAATATCGAGTTGCCTTCCTAATTACTTGATAGTTAAAACTACATCAACCATATAAGTTTTGTTTAAATAAATAAACAAATAAATAAATGTATCAACAACCTAAATTGATAAATGTATTAACCACCTCTAACCCCCTCTAACCACCTATAACCACCTCTAACCATCTCTGTATTACTATATTAGTACCAGATGAAGATGAAAGTGAATTAAATAATACACTAAAACTTAAATCGATTTAGCTCGATGAAATAAGAATATCTGCAAAATTACTTGCACCGAACTTAAAAGTTGTTTATGTCATAAAAGTAAGCTGACTTCCAAATTTCAAGGTTATCAAAAAATGTCAAGGGTCAAAATCTGCATATAAATATCCACCATCTTGAATTAAGATGGCGAATTGTAAAAAGGATGTCTTAGCTATCATCTATATAGAAGGATATGAGGAAACTACGTACAAAATTGCATGGACATAGATCCAGTGGTTTCAGAGATATTGTAAGAAGTCAGTCAGTTTGTCAGTGGTTAGGATTTTATATTATATTATAGAAAATATATTAATGATTCAGGGGTTAGTGTGATGCTGTAGCAGCTGTAAAAACCGTCTATAACTATAAGTTTTATTAATTAATATCATTAAATGATATTAATTAAAAAAAACTTATAATACATTTTATAATAATCCTATATCCTAATATCCTAGCACCTCGAAATGATTTGTTATTGCTAAGCTAAGGCAACCTCATTTATTCCAATAAATATTAATGTTTGTTTTGATTTGTTGGTCTTCAAATAGATATGATAACTTATCTAAATTAATTAATTTAATTTTGTTGAAACTACTGTTTTCATACATGTCATTTTATGTTTTTAAATGTGTCAAATTTAGACAAGTTTGTTTATTGTCTTCCATAAAAATAATTAATCTTTTTCTTGTAAATGTGGGATCTTTTTAGATCAATATAAGTGTTCTCGTTAAACGGTATTTCATGGTTTTTGTATAACTTTGCTACAGTAATGCTGACCACGGAGGGGATGTGACTACGGGGCGGTCAACATCTAGCGGTGGTGCATCTACTCCGGGGGAGCAATATCCTAGATTAGTCACTCCATATCCGAGACACCTGACTCTATGCAGTAGTAGGTCTAGTACCAACATGTCCTTCTCCATAAACTGAAGGGAAGGTGTTGAAACTACTGTTTTCATACGTCATTTTACGATTTAATGTGTCAATTTAGACAAGTTGTTTACTGTCTTCTGAAAAATAATTCATCTTTTTCTTTGTAAATGTGGGATCTTTTTAGATCAATATAAGTGTTCTCGTTAAACGTTATTTCATGGTTTTTGTATAACTTTAACAAATTTTACTAAAAATATAATTTTTTTTTTCTTTTTTTCTAAATACATATAAAATTAAGTCCGTTGTCACGGGCTTAACGGTTCGTTCCAATATAACATGTTAAATTTAAGCAAATTAAACACTAATAAAATGTTCATATTTTTTCTGATGTGTTTTCTTATTTCTGAGCGAGATCTCTGCTTTAAAATGATCATTTTTATCACTGAAATTCTCTTATATTTTCTCTTATTTTCTTTAAACGAAAAACCCATTATAATACTAAATTAAGCATGTATAATGTCAAAATTATCTTAAATATGAAAACAATAGAATCCGGAATCGACTGAAGATGACAAAATAGCCGAACTAGGTCTGAGTTCTTATATATTTGTGATAAATATTAAACAGTAGACCTTTCATAGTTATAACTTAAATTAAAAAAAAAAAAACTAACAATATTACAAAACTTAATTTTTTAAATATGATTTAGACCTTCATTTCCTTTACATTTACAAATCTTCAACTACAATTTGATAATTCGTACGCTCTTTGCATCAAGGAAGTACACAATCTTTTGTTTGTCTAAAATGCTTACTTTGTTTTTTCTTCTTTTGGCACGACCAAAAGTTTTGTTAAGGACAACAATCAGTTATTTTATAAGTAAGTAATTAATAAAATTACCATTTTTAGTCCTATAGGTATACAATGCTAAAATCATGGAATGTTTAATTACAATTATTAACAAATAAATGTGAAATAATAAAACTTAATATTTAAGGTGAGATTGGGCCATTTAAGATAAAAATATCTCGTATTGATTCGCAGAAAGATGACTCATTTCAATATTAATAAGCTGGAATTAATTCTACTAAGCCGGCTCCACACTCTCGGCGAGAGGTCTCGCCGAGTATAGACGAGTACAAAAGGTACCATCCACATTCTCGCTGTCTCACAGAGGGGTTGAATGAAGGCGAGACCCCCTCCACCGAGATCCCTTTGACTCGTGTCTGAAATACCGACTCCGAGGGGAGACATGGCGAGGCGAGGCAAGGCTATCCGAGGCGAGCACATCCTCCACACTCTCGTGCTCGCAGACCCTCTAGTAGTCTTGCCTAGAGTGTGGAGCGGAGCGGGCTTTTTTTCACTCTTAATAAGAGACGTGAGCACCTTATTTATTATCAAATTCCAAAAATAATTAAACCCTTATAAAGATAGAAATTCATTTATATTAAATATTCTGAGAGATTAGTAGTTGTATTTATTAATTTAAATCATTTTTTAGTCTTACTTCGAAATTCCCTAGTCTAAACACAAAGAAGTTTTTACTAAGGAAGTACTATTTTCTGTTTTACCAAAAATCTCTTCATTATATCCCTAAAAAAGGGAACCCCACTTTCTTCAGTATTAATTCTTATCAAACACGAAGTTATAGTTTAGATAAAAATATGCAGTTATAGTTGAGATATCAAGTATGNTACATACTTTTATAGGAAATTTTCTGCTCTTTCCAATGATGGTTCATTCATTGTTCCAAGATTAATATTTTTTGAGTTATTTTTGTTTTTTACGGTAAAGGTCGATTGTTTTTAACACAGTCTATTTTCGCTTATAGTTCCTACACCGTTGAGAATTGGACTATAGCTTATATGAACTTTTTTGCTCCAAATGACCTGTAGATATACCCCCTTTTCTATGGCTACTTAAAATTGATACACCCTGTATACAATTTATGAGAAAAAAAATTCTTAAAAATTTAATATCTTGAAAATAATTTCGGACTTCTGAGTAGCTTCACTGAGTTAAGACTGTAAAAATGTATTTAATGGCTTTCGTTTAACGTTATTATAATAAACATTTATAGCTAAAAGTTATAACTAAAACAAACTTATAAGTGGCCTCCATTTTGAAACGGCTTGGCCACTTATGCTGGTTAACATTTATTATCAAATTCCAAAAATAATTAAACCCTTATAAAGATAGAAATTCATTTATATTAAATATTCTGAGAGATTAGTAGTTGTATTTATTAATTTAAATCATTTTTTAGTCTTACTTCGAAATTCCCTAGTCTAAACACAAAGAAGTTTTTACTAAGGAAGTACTATTTTCTGTTTTACCAAGAATCTCTTCATTATATCCCTAAAAAAGGGAACCCCACTTTCTTCAGTATTAATTCTTATCAAACACGAAGTTATAGTTTAGATAAAAATATGCAGTTATAGTTGAGATATCAAGTATGTACATATAGTAATAGTGTAGATATCAAATACGTAGTTATAGTTATAGTTTCGATATCAAGTATGTAGGATATAGTTTTGTTTGACTTAATAAATAATTGATGAACTGATTGTGAGAACTTATTAAGACCAATTAAAATTACTAAAACCAAAAATAAAAAACATACTTTTATTTATTTGATTTCGTTTTTGTGCTAATTCCTCTTTACAAAATAACAAATCAACGCGCCCTGACTACAAATTAAAGTTATTTGATTTCGTTTTTGTGCCAATTCCTCTTTACAAAATAATACATCACTTTTATACCATAAATTATATTTATTTGTTTTCGTTTTTGTGCCAATTCCTCATTAAAAAAATAACAAATCATNTAAAAGTTATAACTAAAACAAACTTATAAGTGGCCTCCATTTTGAAACGGCTTGGCCACTTATGCTGGTTAACATATTCGACCGATTTGTTAAATTACCTACCAACCCTTTATGTGTAATAAAATCTTATACCTGGCAATTTCATTTAGTTTTCAAAATTTTTAGTATTAAGTAAGTTCAACATATTTTCTTAGTACATAGTTAAATTATAATAAACTCACTATTTTTATAATTTATGATATGACATTCAATGACTTCATTCTTGAATTTATAAGAAAAAAGAGATTCGTTTCAAATGGGGGCTTACAAGTAAAAAGAAGTTTAATTTGTTTCGGTGTCGAGTTGGATGATTCGGTAGTAGGATAGATTTTTAAAAGGTCGTCTCTATGGCTCAACAGCCCGTGTAAAAGCCTGCCAAATGCCAAAGGGCTTATTTTACAACTGCATATTTGTATAATGTATGACAAGGGTTCGGTTTAACAGCTGCATAAACCTTTTTATTGGCATTTGCAACTAATAGATAATTTATTTTTATTTTTTTAGATAATTTCGTTGTGGACTATTAACAGAATTTTTCCCCAAGTCGGCTGTAATAAAAAGTAGTATATTGTATTTTCCTAAATGACCTTTAAAGTTTTTTAACATGAAGAAAAAATGTGTTTTTTTGAACGTGAATACTCGACATAAATATTATTTCTAGGGTTCTGGATGAGTAAAACTCCTCACTAATAAGCACATTACTAGATATTATGTAAAGTAGTTTCTTTTGTCTGCACTGCAATGGCCGTTGCAGTCGTTAAAAGTATGTTTTTGTTAATGTTCGCTAGTTAATTCTATCTTTTTTTAAAAATAATTATGGAGAATATGTTTTGTAAGAACAATACACCTGATTTTATGTCCATTCTTTCTTATATTTCACTTGACTAGGTTTTTCTTTAGACATTTACTCCCCTTATAAAAACAGAAGTGTGATATTCTTTAGTCCCAATGACCATTGGACTGATTATCCCTTTATTCTAATATGTTGTTATTTTAACAGAGAAATGTATAACCAGTCATCCTTAATCAAGCTCCAATTCCTCAGTCCAACTGCCCGATACCTTGGCTTACCCTTGACCGTCGATTACATGGCAACTACACACTAAGACAAAACGTACTGACATCACACGAAGATTCAAGTTACTGCTCGGTCTTCTGGATCGCCGGTCTAAGATTTCTCTGAATAACAAACTTCGTATCTACATTGTAGTCTTAAAGCCAGCTTGGACCTACGGTCTAGAAGTGTGGGGCAGCACCAAGCCTTCAAATTCCCGTCGTCTCCAAATCCTACAGTCAAAAATTCTTCGAAAAATTACCGATGCTCCTTACTATGTTTCCAACCTTAATCTCAATGAAGACCTGAACGTTCCTTTTGTCCGAAATCTATCCGAATCCCGATATCGAAAGTTCCACGAATATAATTATTTTACTATATAAATCGCCAGGAAGTGTAGTCACTGTACTACTTCTTCTTCACGTTGCTTCCGCCATGTTAAACAAAAACATCATTTTATGACTTGTTACAATGAAATTATGTGTAGGTGTGTTAATCAATAAAAATTAAAAAAAAAAAAAAAAAAATATAAGTAA
>KZ651757.1:141058-152774 GCA_001010745.2 Gerris buenoi
AAAAAAAAAAAAATATAGAAAATTTATAACTTTGATTAAGAGAATTTCACTGTTTTTGTGTTTTTCATCTGTTCATCTGTTATAATAGTCTCAAAATAACTTTGTAACAATATGTTTTTAGAAGATCCCCTCAAATTGTAAAGGTAATTTTTGCTCAAGTGTTATAAAGAATTATTATGAAAAATTAATTATTCTTTCTAATAAAAACATTTTAAAGAAAAATTTATTTTATAAACAAGAATGATGATGAACTTTGAAGGTCAAATCGCTGGGAATTAAGTTAGCATACCTTTTGACAGTTATTTTAGCTTATTTGTGTGTTTTTGAACGATAAATTGTTCTAGTGCAACTAGTTCACAGAACCACTCTAACCACCTCTAACCACCTCTAACCACCTCTGAAGATATCGTCATGTTAAATTCACAGAAAGCCACCATCTTGAATGAAGAATCGTTAAATTATTTCTTAGTGGGCACCTAAGGGCTACGAGCAAATAACTTGAGTTTTATGGACTATTAATAAATTTTATTAACATAAATGTAAATTAGGATTTAAAAGAAGTAGGTATTAATATTTTATTTGTTTTAAGGACCTACGTTTATTTCTTTCTTCTTATTTCTAAGAAAAATCATTAAATGGAAAATATTGCATTTTTTATACATATTTGGGGACATTTGCGGTAAAAAAAAAAATAATAAATAAAAAATAAATAAAAATACGGCTGATAAAAAACTTAATATATATATACGAGCTCTTTAAATTCTTCGAACATCCATAAAAACCTGAGTCCTAATAAACATAACAAAGGTCGATAAGATTCCTTTCAATTCCTGTTTACGCCCTACATTGTTAACATCTTGATAATCATTCCTACTAGAAAGGATTACCATATTACTATGTTATAAACATTATGTATAAAACATTGCACTTATTTTTATATTGCCACAAAAATTTGTTTGTTTATAGATAATGATTCTCGTCACATCTTACAGTCTGTGCAAAATGGGTCTTAGTGCTTTGACAGCGCAGGAAAGTAAAAAAAAAAAAAAAAAATGGAATGGGGAGCCAATGAGAGCTCAGGATCTTTAAAATCACGAGCTTTCATTGGCCCCATCCCACTTATTTTTATGTTGGTTTGTACATATAAAATTATTCTCGTCACATCTTACAGTCTGCGCCAAATGAGTCTTAGTGCTTGATAGTTAATAGCGCAGGAAAGTCAAAAGAAATGTGGAGAAAAGGTGTGGAGCCAATAAAAACTCATAATTAATTTTAAAATACTGAGCTCTCATTGGCTCCCCACTCCATTTTTTTTACATTCCTGTACTGTCAACGCGTCAACGCACTAAGACTCATTTGGACTGTAATTATTTTTTCTTCTGAAATTAAATGTTTAATATCAGAAATATAGTTATAGAAATAAAAACATTTTTAGTTTTTCTGTTAAGTGCCGCAGGTATAGATTGTGTAGCCTAAACTGGTTTTTTTTAATGTGTCTTGTCGTGTATAGGTTGTAAGAGGGTGGGTCTAATTAGTCTAATTATTATTATTATAAACGTCTAGACTAGACTTTCTAGGAGTGTATCTTAGGCATGTGTTAAACAGTTTCTCACATTGACAACACTTTTTTTCAGTTGTTTAAACCATTTATTGCACGTGTTATGAATACTTTGACTAATTGTTTTTGACATACATGAAAAAGTTGTGATATAATTTTCACTTTCTTTTATATTGCAGGTTCTGAGGCTCAGAGACGACCTAGAGGGTGACTGGGATCAACTTTGCTGGACTATCTCCAGGTTAATTGCCAGGATAGATGTATATTGAATATCCTGGGACATCGCCAAGAACATAAGTTTGGATAAGCTGGCTTGGAGACGCCTTTGTCAACCCTACACCCTCTCGATGGAGTGGATTGGATTTCGTAAGTAAACTTCTTATTATACTGCAGGTACAGAGATTTTAAGATTTATATGGAATTCGGGATATAAAGCTTTTAAACATATTATATTATATAAGGAGTCATAACAGAATCTACAGTGTTAACAATTCGTTTCTTGATACAGTAAAGAATCCTTTGAATATCTCAAGGTCGTATAAGAATACTATTAGAACTCTTAATGACTATTCAGATGTTTGTATAACGTCATCAAGTTTTGTAGTCACGAAGTGAAAACTACCAACTCCAATAACTCGAAAATAGTTGGTGTGATTAAATAAACAAATCTTATGAGTGTTGTTAGATATTTTGTGCTTAAATGTTTTTAATATGAATATTTACCCGTTTGTCTTAAATAAGTCTCTAAAGTAAAGCCAGATGTTGTCGTAGGTAATATAATATTTATTCATATATTATTATAGAATGTATAACAAATTATTTATAGTCGACTCCGCAATGAGTATTGGAACGTTGGATTAAGCACAAACGAAGGCTTAAACTCCTGAAGAAGAAATTAAATAAATTATACTTATTACCCTCATAGTGTAAAAAAATAATATAGAGGTATTTTTTGAGTTTTTTCAAGATATGGTTCTAATTAAAGACTTAAATACCTTTATATATTAAATCATAATTTAATACATACTATAATCTGGCACATATCGAATGACAAGCTTAGTTGTTCGATTACAACTGAAATAGATGTGTATGTTAAATGAAATAAAAGTTTCACTATTTAATATCGTTAAATTATCTATTTTATGAATTTGAGTTGAACCAAAAGACTATCGTTATGACTTTATAACATACAAGGTTAATGTAATACGTTGTTTATCATCGATCTTTGTCGAATCACCTATGACTAAGTAGTGAACAAAACCATTGTGTTAAGCCTTCAAGCAAAAAAATAAAATAAAAATAAGTTACATTTAACAGTTCACTCAAGGTTTCATCTCTCTATGAGCTGATCTCTATGAGTTGATCTCTATCACTAATGGAAGATTAGAACCAACTTTTGGATTTAATTTAACAAGAAAATCATTTCTTGATTAGTTGGGTCTTTAAGGAAATATAAACGCCTCACTTTTGCGATATTTCGATCCCTCCTTGGATCATTCTCAAGCTAAAATCATAGCTTATTTCAAGAAAATCATACCATTAAAGGGACAAAGAGTCTTTAATTTTCAAATAATTAAACGTCCCGATTATTTTTGAACATCTTAGAATTTGATTTACGAGTACAATTTTGTGGAATGAGTTTTTTAACGTAACATTATCCTCTTTTAAATTATTTAACTTAATTATTTTCATGATACAACGAGCATTTGATTTAATATTTTGTGAAATGAGTTTTTAACGTAATATTATCCCTCTTTTAAATGATTTAATAACTCAATAATTATCATGATACAACAAGCATTTGATTTACTATTTTGTGAAATGAGTTTTTAAACGTAACATTATCCTCTTTTAAATGATTCAACTCAATAATTACCATGATACAACAAGCATTTGATTTACAATTTAGTGCAATGAGCTTTTTAACGTAACAGTATTCTCTCCTAAATAATTTAACACAGCAATTATCATAATAAAACAAGCAATAAGTATACGATAAGTGTTCCATGGATAATCTTACTTCATTTTTGAATTTGACAAGACAAACATGTATTTGAAAACATTCCTTAAGAATAAAGACAATAGATCACGAACAATCTCTCATTATACTAATTCACTTTTGCAATCCCTTTCCTTTTTGTTACAACAGATGTTCTCATTAAAAAAAAAAAAAAAAAAAAAAAAAAAAAAAAAAAAACTAGTTTACATAAATGGACAAATTTAAGAAAGTTAATAACAAGTAAAGTGATATTTCATTATAGTCTTATAAATTAATGTTCTATTTCTTTCGACGTTTTATAGACCTAAGAAGGTGCGTAAAGACCTCTGTAGTAAGAACTGTTGGGTTCCTAGAACTCCAACTGCAAAGTAAGATTTCTCTTAACTTCCGGAATAAATCTTATATGTAATTTTATTATTACTTCACCTTACTTTAAAAGGAATTGTATTAGTTTCACCCAAAAAATCTTAAATCCGGGATTTCAACGTAGTTGTTTTTTCCCGAAAATTATAAATTTGTGACACCATTGACCCATTTGGCAGAGTTAGCAAAAATCTCATAAATTTTTAACTCCGAGTGCGCCCAAATTTGCACTAATTATACCTTTTTATAAGACAAACATTTGCACTGAATTTCGTTTTGATATCTGCCGCCATTTTGAATATATCGACTCTTAAACTTTGAAACTTTAACGCTAAAATCATTTAGGATCTACGATCTACTTCTTCGATTGAGCTAAAATTCGCCCCAATTATACCTGGTCTATAAGATAAATAAGTCCTCCATATTTCAAAATTAATATCTGCTGCCATTTTGTAATTATTTGGTAAGGAAAAATTCCGAGATGCGTCCGATATTTATTTTTTACTTTATCTACATTGTTGACCGATGACCGATATTTACAGGTAATCATCGGTGCTGTATAAGAAATATTTTAAAAACAGCTCTGTAAATTAAAGAATTGATAAGTTTTTGAAAATTATGTGCGAAGTGTTGTATTCCCATTTCTTACGACGGTTATTTTTCTTTGTAACTGGTAATTTTCTAGCATGCTTATTAAGGGAGGCTCTGCGGTATAACAAGGCCACTTCGAAACAAACCCTACACCGGATCAGAGTCAATTATGTGCCGGTCAATTATACGCTACAGACCGCGTTCAGGTATAACTTAACTTCGTACAAACAGTTTTATTCGTCTTATTGCCATTGCTCTTTTCTTGGCTTGAAAAATCCTGGAAGATTGGAACAAGCATCCTTGAAAAAGCATTAAAGAGAATTCGAATTACGAAATTTTGTATTTAAATTATTCGTATCATCAACAATTAACAAGGTATTAGTACTGAATCGAGTTAATTAAATAAATTCCTTATTGATTTAATACTAAAAATGACCTTTAAACCACTCATTCGTCTATTTCTCAATTTCTGATATTTACTATACAAGTTTATTTCATCTGCTAGTATAATAACTTAGATCTTAAATTACAATCTCTTCGGCGATGTAAAATATAGAAAATTAAATCGGTACCAGAGATGTTATCTTATTACAGCGTGAACTCGATGTTAATATTAAATTACATTGATAACTACTTATTCCTTATTTGAACTTTGTGATTTATTTTCAATAAGAATTTACTATATATTTTCAGTTTTCATGATGTTTTTCTAAATTTTAAAATGTAATTTTTTCAAAGTATACCTATATGGCCTCTATGGAATCTATAAAATATAGTAGATTGTTTCAATTAATTCGGTTTTTTTACTTCTCCGAAATAAAAAAAATATATATACCGTATTACTTCGAATATAAGATGCACTTTTTCATCCGTTTTTGCATCGCCAAAATCAGGATATGCGTCTTATATTCGTGGTGCGTCTTATAATAAATAAATAAAAGAAATTCAAGTGTAAATGATCTAACAGCGATAAATTCAAGTGTAAATGATCTAAATAACAATTTTTTTTTACGAACATCTCTTTCAAGAGTGCCGCTAAGATCTTGTTTGTACTTTTTATTCACAATTCTCTGATTATTGCCGGGATATTATTGTCGGGCCCTCCTATTTTACCAATTTTCATCAATTTTAATGTGTCCAATTTCTGATGAGATTTTGGGTGAAAGGGGTTTCGCTGTGCCTATTTATTTCTTGTCAGCTTTAACATTTTATTTTCCAAATGTCCTTGCTATTTCTCTGCCAGGATCGCGTCTGTATTACAATTTAATAAAGATAAGGTAAGGACTGTTATTTGAATTAGATTTTAAATATATATATTTTTTTTTCATTTGATTTAATCATCAAAAAATCTAGACACTTTTATTTCATTCTTGATTTTAAAAGTGTGAGAACCAGCAAATAAGTTTATCATGTGAAGAAAATGTCCAAAAGTTAAATTTTATATTGAGTAGAATAATTTTATCAATAATAAAAGTAAGCTGTTAAAACAGTAGAAGTATAATATGTATAACCTAAGAACTGAATATACGATTTCAACCCACACCTCATGTTTCCATATTGAGTAGGTACAGATATGGAAATATCTATTTATATAATATTATGTGTTAATTTTAACACTCTTCCATTGGATAAAAATTAAACATGGTTCAATATTTTTTAAAGAAAATAAAATAATACATTTTTCTACGAGGATTCTTCCTAATAATAAATAATAGAATATGCATAGTAAAATAGTATATTTAAGCAATGAAAGATAAAACCCATCCTCTTCTCTTCGATCTGAAACCAGTATATATTATATTTCTTATATTTTGATAAATTAAGGTCAAAGAAAACACGTTCCTCTGAGTTTAATGAATTGAGGATGACTGATAAACCACTAATTGATAAGTAAACCACAAATTAAGGATGAAATATAACAAACACTTAATTTGTTTCATTAGTAAAACTCGAAAAGCGTAATTTATTGTTTATCATAATTATATGTTTTCGACCACTTCAGTTGGTAATTATCTATTAGGTGACTAACATTTTATTCTCTGATACTCATCAGCTAAAGTGGTAGAAACCGGTCTGTAATAAACAAAAGCAATTGTGGCTTTTTGAACCTGATCAAGTACCACGAATTCCATGTAGGAACATATCATTATATACTCGATACATATGTTTATTATTAAATTACAAATGGCAGAATATTTTATTACACATTAACTTTCGGCCTTTTTAATTGACCCAATACAATTAACAAAATTCTATTCACCATAAAATTAAATAGTGAAACCGGGGCCTGGGTGCGGCTCGGAGGCTAGAGCGCTCGCCTTGCGATAAGGCAAGTTTAAGCAGTTTCGAGCCAGGACTGAAGGTGACCGCAGCTCTGGGTTCGATTCCCGGACCAGGCCCCCCGCTCAATGTCCACCCAGCATTGTTTAAACAAATCTCCTCCAAAGAGTGGCGCCACCAGGTTTCGGCCTGGAAACCATGATGATGACACTCCTGACTCCCGGTCCTGGTTGTAATACAACTAGGAGGGGAATCATGGACAACGATCTTCACACGAGTGTGTGAAGATTTCGGTCCCTAACCCAGGTTTGTTCTATGGGCCCACCTAAGTGGCCTGCGTCTTCGGGTGTAAAGCCCCCCCTCACATAGTGAAACCGACACAAAAAAGTTTTAATATCTTGGCTAAGAGACGTGACATTTATTTTTAATAAAAAATCGAATTTTTAAGAGTTAGATTTTATAAAAGAACTTTTTACTATACATTGCAGGTATTATAGTATTAATTGCAGTTATGCTGTCAAATAGACGCAAAAATAAGATTTATCATATCAATGTATCATAAAGTTATACTATATAAGGCTTTATCTCCGATACTTAATGTTAACAATTCGATTAAAAAAAGATTTGTAATGTAATTTTACCTCAATTAAGCGTCTCTGTGGATTAAACTCTGTCATTATCTTCGGTTCATATAGAAAATACTTAAAAGCTGTATTTCTTTCTTGCTTATTTCGCCAAAGCATTTCAACATTCACCGGTTGCGTAGGCAGCCTAGACTTAAGACTTTACAATCTAAGCGAAATTCTTGAGAGAACTATGCCGAGACTAACATTCTTAATAAAATGCTAATATAAACAAATTACAGGCTTTATATACTTGGTGTACACATTCGAAACATTAAATTACATCACGCGTATCTTATATATATAATCCTCCTTATATCTTGTTCTATTCTACAATTATTAGGTATATTATATACATACATGTAAATTGGCAAATTTATATTAACGGAGAGAAATTATCTAAATGCATATCATACCTAGTTTACATCAAATGAATATTAATTAATTATTAGACTAATTAATCTCAATTAACAAGGCTAATCGTTTGACCAAGATCTTGAGGAATATACTAGAATTATATTATAAATATGCAAATGATACAGAAATAGTCAAATTGATTCTTATTTACATACATTTAAGTCATATGATCTTCCCTTTAAATTATTATTGTTTACTTTAAATAAATGGAAATTCACATTATTATGAAGTTTATGCGAATTTCCTTACAAGAAGATGTTGCTAATGAAGTTAAAATGGAGAAAGAGTCCATTCTTGCGAATATCTATTTTTTTAAGATGACAAATAAATAGGTCCTGCTAAATCTTATAAATATTAAACAAATATGTATAATGTATGTAGGTCAATGCTTTCTCATACTTGGAATGACTTTCAAATAGCCCAACAAACATCTCCAATACATGAAATGATTACCGCTAAAAATGAATCATTTTTTTTCAAAGAAATGCATTGTATTTTAAAACTTTACAAGAAAATGTTAAATTTGATTTATTTATTAGGACAAATACACTGTAGAAAAGCGGTTAAAACGGTGGTAGAAAACAGTCCTCAAGTGTGGTGCTTCGAGAAGTAAAAAGTGATATTATAAATATTCCAAAGTTACTCTCTATAAAGAAGCATTTTTCTCTGCCCAAACAAACTCCTAATTATTTTTTATATACATATGTATTTCGAAACTTCAGTAAAGCCCACCCTTTTTTTACGTTTTAACACAAATTACTATGACAAAATTCTGCCGGCCCAACGTCTTCCCAAAATTGTCGCCGAAGTAGTAACTTCGTCGGGTTCGCTTGTTCGGAAACGTTCAATAAATATGAAATAAAATTTAATTTGTCATCCGATAATAAGTTGACTTGGCGTGCTCAGTTAAATCTTAAGAAACAAATGAAGATTGCCTTTAGAGAAGATTGTTTGTCGAAAGCTAGTGTTTCTAATAACAGCAGGTACAATCTACGTTCCGGAAAACTAATATAGATATGACGTTCTTTTCTCCAGTCGCCAGTTTATCATGTTGCTGGTTCTAGTTAACATCACTATGCACTATGCACCACCCCTCTGAAGATTGCTCCAGTAGTGGAATCTGTAAACTCAGATTTAAAACCCTTAGTGTCGAGGATTTCACCGGAAACCAGATTTTACCGGTCAACCTGCGGAAACCTATGCTAATAAGAAGCAATCTAGTTTAGTCTTATAGTTGATAGTTGATAGTTGGCATTATTAAATTGTGCTAAAATTGGTAAAAATACTAGATAATTAGTTTTGGATATTGAAAACCGAAAATTTAACTCAAAGCTCAGGTTTCATACTTAAGGTTTCTACTTAAGAAAGAGACCACTTATGTCCATTTTGCAAACCCGGGGAGGATCAAGCACTTTATACAACCGCACTTATTATGATCGTGAGTGTGAAACATGTCTTACCACCTTGTGATCCGAGCCATCACTCAGTATATAGGTAACGACCTTGGTAATGATCTTCAGGCAAACTTTTGCCAAAGTAGTAAACTATCCACTATACTTTGAGCCAAATGTTTGTTAGGGCGTTGACAACAAGAGGAAGTTTAAAAATGGGATGGGGATTCATTGAGAGCTTAGGATTCTAAAATCCTGAATTCTCATTGTCTCCCTTCACCATTTTTTTGACTTTACCGTGCTGTCAACGCTTTAAAAAACATTTGGTACAAACTGCAGGCTACACCTTTACCCAAAATTTCTTTAAAGCAAATTTAATAAAGGTAAATCGGTTTAATTTCTAAGGGCTATATAAACTTTTCACACACAACACATAACTCACTCATAATAATCTACGGTGTTTACTTACATTACATGCCGATCAATGATCAACACTTGATTAGATTATTACAGGACGGGGGATCCAGCCACTTTACTCATTACTCGATGTGATCATCGATCATCAGCGTGGAAAATGTCTCACCTCTCTGAGATTCCAACTAACTAGATTTGTCGGTGTTTAGACCTAGGTTGCGAGTGCGCTAACTACTCGGTTACCCCGGTCCTCTTCTATGGTGTTTTTTTTTCTCTCTCTCTCTTTATGGTGCTAATGAAATGAGTAAATCCTTTTATTTTTGTGTTTCAATTCTTAAGTAATTAGGACTATTAAGGAATTAAAAAGTTTCACCAATTTCGACGCCTTCCTGTGTCATTCTCAATTATGTGACTATAAAGATCGCATTTTTTAATGGTTTTAATAAACTCTTATAATTGAAGCTTACTTATTCTCGTCAACTTCTCCTGAATGAAGGTATAGTTGGTTTCAATTCGTTCAATATATTTCATCCTACACATTCCCTTGGTATTCTTAATCCTCAAATTCTTATGAAGCTATCGTCAATTCTTATATGTTCATAACATTTGTACCTATACAACTACTACCTATAATTTTAAACATAAATTGGCGCAGAAACCATCTTATTTTTTTAAACAAAAATTACATACTTTGTAACTGATTCCTTCTTGGTTTTATTAATTTCGTTTTAGTATAAAAATATAAAAACGAGCTGCTATATAAATTAAATTTAACCAGTTTAACCTTGGGATAAAATCAAGCTTACAACACCTCAAGATATTCTGTCACATTTCTTTTAAAAGATTATAAGAACGTATGATATTTTTTCACTATTGCTTAATTTTGACGTAATCACTTTAAAAACGTTTTAAGAGAACCCATTAAAATAATTCTATGTGTTAAGTATTAAGATAAACTGACAATTTTTATCTTTTTCAAGTGAGTATTAAGTAATTATCAATGAGATATTTAGAAATGTGTATAGTGCTTAAAAGCGAAAAATCTCTGGTTTTAATATTATAATATAAGAATTAATAACAACCCAGGTTTGATTTCAAAAGATGATAAAAATTAATTTTATTGATCCACCATTTAATTGTGGTCATTTAACCGCTTAATAATGATAATAACAACTGACGAATAACATATCATTAGGTGAATCTATTAATATTAATGGAATACTTTAATATGAAGTTGTAGGTGTTCCGATGTTGATCGAGTTATGAAAGGTTAAGTCCAGACGTTATTGCACCCAGTGTTGGAAACATCTTCAGGGGAGCAGGAATCCATGTCCTGGAGACATGCAGTCCTGCAAAGAATAACGTTTTCACTTCTCAAAGACAACATGTACAGGACTACATGTCCTGGAGACATGTAGTCCTGCAAAGAATAACGTTTTCACTTCTCAAAGACAACATGTACAGGACTACATGTCCTGGAGACATGTAGTCCTGCAAAGAATAACGTTTCCACTTCTCAATTACAACACGTACGGGACTACATGTCCTGGAGACATGTAGTGCTGGACAACAACAACGTGCTCACTTTTTCCAGGATAACATTTACTCCCTTGTAGATCCTCCCAACACAAGGTGCGAAACTTAAAGGTTTGTACTATACCCTTTATGACGCGATTACCCCCGGAACACCTGGAACTTCTTATTAAGACCAACCCTTAAGCCTAGGTAATATAGTATGAATACTTCAAGTTCGTAATACAAACTAAAAATTATTTGTTTATGAAGACTTAGCACACAACAGAAAATTTACGAGATCAAAGAACATTACTTTAAAATATCTATTAAGAAAAATATACATACATTTATTAAATGTATTAACTCCGGTAAGTACTCAGCACGTTCACTACAGGAGAATGAATTTCATTTATATGTTTAGTCTTAATTCGATATTTTATAGGATCAAAATCATAGGAGGAGTTAAGATAAATTGAAATAAATAAATTTTCTTAAATGGGGGTTTACTTAGATTAAGGTACTCAGTGGCGCACCCACAGGGGTGAGTGGACCTCACTGAGTGGGG
>KZ651757.1:164982-176989 GCA_001010745.2 Gerris buenoi
AGATGGTAGAGCGCTAGACTGGAAATTTAGAGGCCCGTGGTTCAAATCCCGGCGCTGGAGTCTATTTTTCTCTGTATGATTCCCGTAGTTAATAATAATTATAATTTGATTTAAATTAAAATTTAATCTTTTCGTAGTATGACTACTACCAAAAACGTAAAAATGAATTTAAAGTAAGAATTATTATTGCCACGTTATTCTTTCAGTAACTAAATACATAACTAAATACACCAAATAAATAAATAAAAATTACTTACTTAATTGCTTTATTATAAATATATAAATAAGAAAATCTACAAAAGGTATGAGGTAAAATCAATTAAAACTAATGTTTTAGTAGCAAACAATCTACTAAATTGATAGAAATATAAACAAACATGGACTAAAAATCTTATTCTTTCAGTAATTAAATACACCAAATATATCAATTAAAATTACGATTAATATTGGAAGAAATCTAAATGTGTAATGCTGCCTAAAACTGGGATTTCATGAGTAAAATGTGCCTTAAATTTACTAAGGCTGCCTACTAACTATTTAATTTAAAAAAATGCCTACCATAACATGCTCTACTGCGTTAATAATAATTGAAAGTGAAAAGATGATCTATTATTGCGCCTTTAATTATTATTATTGGATAGTTACAGGTTTCGGTCAGGAGATATTCCTCTCTTCTTCAATGGAGCAAATAATCACCTGCTTTACGTTAAATTCATTATATTTATTACCCTTGTTAGTCGATTATTATAATTATATTATATTTTAGTTAATGAATTGTCTATTTCGTGACTGTAAGTGAAAAAAAAATGCCATGTCTTCTTCTAGCCTTTATTTTTCAATACCCATTTACTAAAGGAAAGAACTAATTGTAATTTGAATTATTTAAAGGAAAGAAAAAAACAAGACAATCATTGTTTTTATTTATCCTATAATACATAATACGAATACGGACCTGGAATAATAATTAGTTATGAAAATAAGATAATGAAAGTTTTTATTTTGTAACTGAAACGAAAAAACTTCTACTAAACCAGGCAATACAAGAAACACATACTACTTAAATAAGTCTGATAACAACAAGACATACTGTTGCTTCAAGTAAACATCACGATGCACCACGCCCCTGAAGATGCTTCCAGCAGTGGAAGCGAAACGTCGGACTTCACCCCCTTCGAGACGCAGATTCCACCGGAAAATCAAGCTATTTATTACGAGTCTACCCGCGGAAGTCTGAATTAGTGCAAGATTCTGGCATAAACCAATAAACAAATTGATCAAGAGCAATACAAGAAACTCATACTTCTTAAATATGTTTTGATTAGTGCAAGGTCCTGGCATGTATTACAATAAACAAATAGAGCAATATAAGAAACACATATTACTTAAATAAGTCTGGATTAGTGCAAGATCCTGACATGTAAGAACATACAAATAGCAAATAGCTATAGAGATCAAGTACAATTTATGCGAATTAATTTTATAAGTTGAAGTTAGAAGTGGGAATGTGTTCTTAGTAATATGATATTAAATATGTAAGAGATATTATCATAATATGTCATAACATATAAGTATATTATCATTATCATTTATCATTTATATAATCGAGCAGTGTCCCGACGATGACGACGAATAACTTCGAAATAATTTGTTATTGCTAAGCTAAGGCAACCACATTAATTCCGATAATAATCAATGTTTGTTTTGATTTGTTGGTCTTCAAATATAAATATCAACTTATCTAAATTAATTTACTTAATATTACGTTCTTTTCAAAAAATTAAGACCGCGGCAACGGCTTAAAGCTTAATTATTTTTTCTTAGCGCCTCGTAATATAATGAACTAGAATCTTACAAATTTGACTATTCAAACTTAACTAAATAATTACCGACGAATATTGAACATAATGAAAATTAATAAAAATAAACATACTACGTATACTTATATATAACTTATACATTTAACTTATACAATAAATTATACATTTAATATTATTATACATATAACTTATAACATATTACATATAACTTATATATTATATACCANTAAATTATACATTTAATATTATTATACATATAACTTATAACATATTACATATAACTTATATATTATATACCAAGCTTAGCCAATATAAATAATAATTTAGATAATTGATGAAGTCCAATTAAAAAAATCAACACGCAAAACTGATCTTTACTTCAAATGGGCCTAACACGTTAGAAGTTGAACATTCTAGAAATCCCTAAAAAGTTTAAATAAATAAGTAGCCATTTATTGCCAATATAGAAACTTTAAATGCATACCTAAACTTTTTCAAATTTTTACTTTAACAACTTATTCAATTTTTGAAGTACATAATCTACCTGTTTCAGTTAATATTACAGAATTAAAATATATAATAAAATATAATTAAAATATGGGAAAAAAGGCATATATTCCGTGGTACATTATTAGTTTCAAAAGTAATTACAGATAAAGAAAGAGCTCTTAACATTAAATTAAAAAAACGTGCAGATGTGCATTGTAAAAATTCTTGTTAAAAGATGCAGAAAAAAATGAATCTGAAGTCCTACCGGTAAAAACCATTCAATTATATTTTATACGTTGTAATGAAAAAGTAGATACATAAAAGGAATGTTGATGAAAAGCAATAAAGACAAGAATTGGAAGAGCGATGAAATATTAAAGCAAATAAAATTAGCAGATGTGTCGAACTTCATTGAACGGGTCCTTTAAATGACAATGTGTCCGAGTTCAACTAATTACCAGCCGTTCTTTTTCCGTTCACACTGCCCGACTGCCTTTTGGCCCTTTGCAACTTAAAAGTAAAAGAATATAATAATCCTATCGAGAGTTTTAACTGTTTTAACTTTAGTGACTTTGACTTAATGCGATGGGAAGGTTTTTTAAGTAATGAAACTAAGAAAAAGAACGATAAAATTGAACTAGTTATTTTAGTGACCAGGTTCTTTATAGTGTCCAATCGAATGAACGACTTTGCCCATCTCCAAATATTTTTAGTACTTCGGATTCAATGTTTTGCGTTCGGAAACTAAACTCTTGACGAGCACACCTTTTCCAAGCGTGTTCCAAAACAAGACTCGTTTGAAATCCGCCGCCAAAATAATTGCATATTATGTAGAAACAGGACATGATTTAGTATCGGAGTCGTGTGAGAATTTCTTAGAAGAATTTAAAATTCATTCGAATTCAATCTTTTATGTGTTAATCTTAAAATTCCGAGTAACGAGAAAGTTAAAATAAACAAAAAAGAAGTCATATTTTATAAAAAAAACATCTCTTGTAACAAAATTGTAAATTTGTCGTTTAAATTTCCTGAAAACCGTTATTTTAACAGACTTTAAACGAGTTGTGGTATCAGGAATGAAGGATACGGTAGGAGGTAGACTCCTGAACCTAAAATTTCTTGATTGAGGCAGAAACATGTGAAATTTGAACTAAACATACTATTTATTACTCTCGGATTTTGACAGTATAATTTGAATTTCCTAGGAATTGAGTATTTTAACGGACTCTAGACGAGTCGAAGTGCAGGGGATTCAGAACACTGCAGGAGGTTGAATTTCTACATCTACAGAAGTATTGATCGAGGAGGTGAAGTGATAGTAAAAGTGAGCGAAGATTGTGATGTCTGGTGGCAGCAAATCAAACTTGCCAATATAGGATACACGATACACTCAAATTCGACCTCGCAACTAATCATTTTAATTATTTCAATCAGTAGTTTTATTGAATTCATGTATTTATTTATTATTATTTATATTCCTTATGGAACAATTATAAAACCGAATTTTAGACTTATTTAAATTTAAATATGGAGAGGACTCAGGTCATAAAAATAAGGGATGTGGAAGATGGCGCTTTTAGCGAACTTATATGAACGGTAGCTGCACTAACTATCAGTAAGACTTAGGAAATTATCATTCTTTTCCATACTTTTAAACTACATATGTAATTAAAAAAATAAAAGATAAACGAAGAGAATAAGTCAAATTTGATTATTTGATAGATTCTGAATTAAAAACAGGTCTCTTCTAGGTCTCTCGACCCTATAGAAGTCGAGATGTATTTAAACGAGCATAGTGAGTTCTTAATGTCACAGACTCGAAGATTTTAAGTTTGTTAAAACGTAAGCAACGTAATAATTTTTTTGTATGTTTGTTTGATGGTCTAACGATAATTGGCGTACAAATTGACCAATTTAAACGATATTAGGCACACTGATGCATCTCAGTATTTTTGACAACTATTGTTTTTGGTATTTTCACACTTAATATCAAAATAGCGGCAAATATGGCGGACAATTAAAAAAAAACATTTGTAAGTAAATCATGTTTATAGGTCGTTTAAATGGTCTTGAAGAGTAGGAAAAGATTATGTGACTATTATTACAAAAATTATTATTTTGCCGACATTTTGAAAACAAATGTTTTTAAAAAATATTTATTCTTATATGTCTGTTGCATGTAATTTTATATGTCTTGATGTTTCGTGCTTAAAAATATACATATTATGAAATTATTTTTCAAGTGACTGCCACAAATGACCGAAAATACAAAAATTAAGGGATGTTATCCTGTCATGTTGCATGGATTATTAAATCGGTACTGATATTCGATTGTTACTGCCCTGTATATCCTAAATACGCGATTTCTAAATACAACGCATCACTATATAGTTTATCACCATCACCATCCATGGGTATGGTGATGGTGATAAACTATATAGTGAAAAACAAATCCGGTGGGTACCGGATTTGAGATCAGATACCCCAAATTTGCCCTAATTTGTCGGCGATTTTTACTTTTTGCTTATTACTAAGTAGGCAATAAGGGAAAAATTCCAATATACTTAACACGTATATTATTAAGGTTAACATCTAATGTGTTTAGGTCAACACCAACATATTTAAATGTTGTACATTGTGCCTTGTCAATTATCGTGGCAAAATCATTTTACAGGAGAATGAAATAGAATTGAAGATCTGACAGTGCGATTGAGATCCTTAGTGTAATAACATATTCTTCGACATAAGGTCCTGTTAATGGCTATTTTTATTTTAAAATTATAATTTTTCTAGTTGTTTCTTGTAATCTTGTGCCGTTCAGTAGTTCTCATAATTAATTTTCCCATGCATTTTTTTTTTTTTTTTTTTCCATTGCGAATGAAAATATAAACTGTACACTCAAATTTGATAATTTAACTTAAAATATTAAAAATTCAATATGTAAATAAGTAAAGATAAAGATTAGATTCGTATAAAACCAAAATACAAAGGAAATTATTAGATAAAACATGCATTAAATTGCACTTATCTTAAAGGATATCCGCGGTATCCTCGTGGCAGATGCTGCCCTACATTATCTTCACATTTCAAAATTAATTTGCGCTGCAGGGAATAAACAACATAATAAATAACAAAAGATTTAAATGTCATTTGTGAACAAGCTGTTATCTCAGGTTAACATTGAGGGCCTGCTCTAGTGGGAGCCTGAATTAGTGGGAGCAGGTAGGTAGCAAAGCAAGTTACGATACCATACAAGCAGTGAGATTGGCAACTTGCATTCTTATGTAAATAAAACGTGAAGCATTCTACTAGTCTCCATTTAATTGTCCTTGGACGGATTTTAATTAAATTAATTTTTCAATCATTTGTCAAGATATTTTATAAATAGGTGTTGTTGAGTTTCAATGAAATGTTTGCTCAATTCATTGAGTCGTATTTACCAGCTGTAATTTGTCCAGGCAATTCTATATTTATTATGCTGTTATTTTGTAATATTTTCCTTATTTAATTTACTTATTTATTTTATTTGTTCCAGTGTGATTAAATCATTTATATGTATCATTTGTTTAATAGTATGCAAGGAGTAATACAACTAAAAGCTAATTGCATATAAATATAAATACAATAATATGTTTTAAAAAATATCTACTATGTTACGCCTCGACTCGATGTCAGTCAGCCACTTCTCTTCGCGCTGCTGTATTTAATCCCCAAAATACTTCTGTGCAAGAATCAAAGGCAGTGAGTGTTCACATTATCGTTTCACTTACTTCCCATTCTACCACGGGCAATGGAGGACGTTGAAGAAGATGTAGCTTCAGCCAGCAACATGCTGCATTTGTTGATATTGTCGAAATAGTTCCGAAATTATTTAGCGTTGTTTTTTTTTTAAATGGTGGTAGATATCAAAACCAAATTAAGTGGGAATGGGAATGTTTGTCTTATAAATAAACATATATAATTGCTGCAAATTTTAGCTCAATCGGAACAAGCTTCGCTATTTCATGCTCACTTCCCTGCTCACTGCCACGGAAGTGGGGTGATTGTAAACGAGGTATTAGAATTTTAGGTTTATTAGTTGTCTATAATATGGTCAGTTATAAACTTAATAATTTTATTGTACCATTTATCACAAATAAACATCAATAATGGGAAGACCAGTTTTAATTATGCTGTTATCCTCAGTAGAAATCAATCTTTAATTGTAATAGGTATTTTTAAGAGCATATTGAATTAGTTTAAAAATGTTATTACAAGATATAATTCTCCATACTGAGGTAATAATAACTTCTTTATTAAATATAAGAATCACTAAAAACTGTCAATAATATAATTCTATATACATAACATGTATCCTATCGATTATAACAGGGTTTGAATCATTTTGAGTCAAATTTCGTTTGAACCGACATACACACTCCTGGCCCCAAACCCCATGCATGTCTCTCCCCTCTACACCTTTTTGACTGCCCTATAATACCCAAATGTTTCAAGATTCCCTGTCCATATCTCCCAATTTTGGCATCAATAACCAAATTTCCTTATAAGACCGACATACGATATTAAAGTGATACAATTTTACACAATAGTAATATCGATAAAAAATATTCAATTCCAGTAACTTGCCTTTACCTGTAAAAATCCATGCATTTTATGAGAGCAATAACTTGGTAAATTATTTTTTAATCTGTAAATAATGTTTGGTTAGTTTGGGGGTTTTTGTTGGAGCGAACTGATTAGATTAGACGTAGTTTGTAGTTGCTCGGATGCCTGAACGTCTACAGCTTTACGCGCTCATTAGCGCTCTTCCACCGGGTTTCTTTCAGAGCATTCCGAAATATTTTATCTGAAGCAAGTTCATACAAATGAACTTATCTCGGGTTCTTGTTTTTCGAGATTAAAATGAGCAACAGATAGAGAACAGTTTATTTCTATAGTTGTTTTTTCCCCTGAGCTTAAACGTAAAAGTAAAATCTTTGGGAATTTTATTTAAACGGTTATCAATTGCTGTCTATCAAACCCCGATATAATTTTAGTTAATCGCATCCAGCTTTATTTTACTACTCGTATTCTACGGCTAAATACGAAAATACCCACGAAAAGAAATAAGAATAATCTACAAAATCCAATCGAGCGATTGCAAAAGCTTTGTGGGAAAGCCTTATAATTCCTTACAGTCAGTAGAACCGAATTACTAAATAGGCAAGGTAGGCAGCTGCCATACGGGCCCACGTTTCCTAGGGGGGCCCTGCGTAAGAATCCCTGTTTACTTATCTTTTGTATCTATAATAATAAAATAAATAGGTATGTGTAATAGAAATACAAAATATATAAGATGAATAGAAAATTAATATAATTATAAATTTATCTTCAGAAGATAAATATATGTAATTAGAAATTAGCACTACTTTAGATTGATACTCCCCTATGTTTTTTAGAATATAAATAAATTAATTAATTAATAACTATATTAAGACAAAAGGATGTTTAGTCCAATGTACTTTGGGACGAAGGAATATCACACATATTATATTAAGGGGAGTAACAGACTAAAATAAAGGCCGAGAAATTTATATTCTATTCATCTTTATATTGTACATATTTCTTTTTATAAAAAGTCACTCAAATGATAATTTTTAGCTACACTTATCATTAAGTTCCATATACACTTATATTTGCGGTAACTGTGTCTCCATAGACCTTTTGGTTTAAAAAAGAAGCAAATAACTTAACCTGAAACATCATAAATCTAATTTACAATTATTCATTCAATTCTAAGGATCTTAATTGAATTTTTTAAGTAGACATTTTTTTTTTTTTTAATAAACAAATCCAAGTTATTACAATCATTTGATCAATATGTACATTTTTGTCAATTAGAGAACGTTCGATGTTCATTGCGTTTTTTAAATTAGTACGAACTAAAAATATTTATCATAAAATAATGGGTGCTGTGAATTTTATTCCTTCAAAGATGATTCCTGCAAAACTAGATATTCTTCTAAATAAAAGTACTAACTCGTGGAATAAGTTGTTTTTGAACTTTAACATTGTAGGTAAGAGGTAATATTATTGTCACATCGTGTATACGAACCAATCTGCTCGTATTTTTAATCTATAGTTAAATAGTAGGATTTAGTCATAATAATTACTGCTAATATTGACTCTAATAGTACTTGAATTCATTTTTTGTCATTATTTCTATTTACAACGTATTTTACCATCGTCAGACTTGCCACTTGCTTACGGGTTCTGGGCCTGTTTGTTTAGTGATTTATTTACACGCATGATTTGCTCTATTCATCTAAAATTAGTGAGGACATTTCTTGGACCCCGTTACGCGCACATACGTTTAATAAATATAAAATGTATAATCTTAATAATTATTACCTGTACTTAAGTTCCATTTGTATTTGTAGTCTCCCTATGTGGCTTATTGAACATATTGACCGTATTTATGGAAGGGTCACCTAATGAAATTTAAGAATGTTGATTATATAAATACCTAAAAATAACAGTGAAAATAAAAACGCAAGAAACAGACAAACAATATTTAATTAAAGATCCAAGTTTGTTTCAAATGCGAGGCGCCAGCAATCTCAGCTAATTTTTCTCTTTTAGTGTCTAGAACAACATTGTATCGTTTGTCCTCTTGCGTCTTATCCAAGTTGAGTCTAATAATCCCACTTATTGTGCAGTATACTGCTGAGCTGAGCTTGTATAAGACTTGCTAATAAGGCAAGTTACTTACAATGACAACCAGTTTGGTAATACTTACCTATAGCGTAGAAAAAGGTCTGATAAAATATTCTTTTATACGAATTCTCTTTTTCGTAAGGTTCTTAAGAATTCTACTAATTTAAAAGAATAGTCAGTTGGTTTTTTGGCATTGGCCATAATAGCCATAGCCATACGCCTGTTAACTGTTTAATAGCGGCAACAGCAAATAATAATAATATGCTCAAAATCCTCCTCACCGCATTTTGAACCTATCGAAGATTGGTAATTTTCTTCTGTTTTTAAATTATAAAATTACAAATACCACAATCACGATCGGTTCTCTGTCTACTAATGTTTGTGACAATGATCTGTTCGCTGATGTACCTCTATACCATGGTAATGACGATGACCCTAAGCAACTCGTTGATTAATGTGATAAAAACTTGGAAGTTATATCGTGCCTCTGTTTCCAACGGTGTACTTCTGATTTATTAATCACTGCATAAAGGTCACTAACCGAGACTTAATATTCCCTGCCATAAAAAAATGCGAGTTCATCTTTAGTTGCACTTTCTTTAGCCATATACCAACTACGGTGTCATTAGGTTCTATACTGGCGTGACCTTTAAGCCATATGCAATAACTATACCTGTTTATTTCGATTTATTATTATCATGTAACATGTAAAATTTGTATACTGACTAACAAATAGATGGAAGTCTAGAGCTGGTTTATATCAGTAAAGATAACGAATTTGTTATGTGTAAGTCAACAATGATTTGATAGGCTATTAATTCAGCTTTTAAGCTCGGGCAAAGAGGAATAATTTTTAGACCGACACCATCTCGTTGCAAATTAAAATACGTTCTGCTAATATGTTATCGGATACTTTAGATTCGTCAGTGAAATAGTCAGTTTGATAATAAAAACTTTAATCGAAGATTGTTGCATAGAATTTATTAAAGTTAAATATAACCTTGTATATAAGGTTTTCCTGTTACTAGTTTTTAGGGTGCGTAAGAAAAAACCGAAGACCCTTATAATTTCCTGCGTTTGTCTGTCATTACCTCTATATCTTCCAAGAACCCGTCACAAACATTTTGAAACTTTGGACCCAACACACGAAAAATATAGCGACCCTTAAAAGAGAACAAAACAAGTGGTTGAATTTAAGAGGTTGACATTTTCTTTTCCTGCTAGCGGCAGCAAAATTACGCATTGTTCGTTGAACTGTTTTTAGGCACTAAAATTTAATTTCTCTGAAATTTCAAGAAAAATTTACTATATGTAGCAAAATACGATGTCGCTGAAGATTTTACCAGGCTAAGCCACACCCACATTCCCCGCTACAAATAAATAAACAAACAGCCTTTTGTTTTATATTTATATAAGATAATTAGATAGATAATTAATAAAGATGATAATTATGTAGCTTATATGTTAGTAGAGCACTATACTGGAAATTTAGAGGCCCGTGGTTCAAATCCCGGCGCTGGAGTCTATTTTTCTCTGTATGTTTCCCGTAGTTAATAATAATTATAATTTGATTTAATTTAAAATTTAATCTTTCGGTAGTATGAATACTACCACAAACATAAAAATTAAATATATAAAGTTAAAAAAAATTAAAGTTAAAAAAAAAAAATTAAAAAGTCTATAGATCTTTTAAGAAGCGGTATAATAGATACGTTATGATCACGTCCACAATCGGTGGCAAATTGCCAATAATTACTGGAATGACCACCCGTGCCGATAGCTGTCGCGTGCGTTCACATATACCTTTTGACATGCGGTTTTGTAGCCTCCACAACCCTATTTGCATGTTGCACGCCAAATATGTATCAAAGCTCAAGCAATCTACTTGCTTGCCAGCTACAGGCATGCCTTTTAATGTATAGACATGATAGTAGCTCCTTGCATCAGCTCGTGCAAGGAGCTGGTGCGTTTTTGTGCAAGCTACAGGCATGTGTATCTCCACCATTTAAGCTGTTTTTTTTGTGTTAAAAGAAAAAATAATATGAAAATATGTATATAATATTTTGTCGGAACCACAGTATTATTTCGTTTTAACCGATTTTTTAATCGTTTTCGTGTTAAACAGTTTTCACTGTACATCATTAGTAAAAAAATTAGAATACGGTTTATGTGAATACGGTATCAAAAAACATCCTTTATAACTTACCACTGAGAAAAAAATATGGTGAGGTAAAAACAGAGTAAATATTTTATATAATGTTAAAAAGTATTGAGGATGATAAGGAGCAATAGGAAGAAATTGAATTGAACCATCTCTTGGTAGTTTAAGGGTAAAAATTTGTATATGGTAACACTGACAAGGATGATAGTGTTAAAATTTTATCATATTCATGCTATATCTTCAAAGGAAGAAGCAATTTTTAAAGGCTTTATAACTTTATTATTCGATAAGGTGAAAAGAAATATACCGAAGGTGATAAGCTAAAGCTGGGGGTAAACCAGGAAGAGGTTTTCTGGTGAGTCTGGAGCGTAAATGGGATTACACGGGGTACATAATTTGTGCCTTAAATGTTGCTTGAATCTTCAAAACACTCCATTTAAAATGTGTTGCAAATATTAGGCACATTCTCTTTTAAAATTTGTGTAATCATAGCATCGTTGAGTATTTCCTTTTAACTGGTTTATACTGGTTATAGCAGTAGTTACATTACCTCTAGTATTTTTTAAACTAAAATGTTGAGTATATACTCTACATTTCATATGACAAAATATGGAGAGAAATATGCTAGTAATTCGGCTTTTTATACGGCAATATCCCTTCTTAAAACTGGCAAACATAATACGTGAAAAATGCATAAATTTAAAATAAGAGTGAAACATGACTATCGAAAAAATTCCTTGCTCGTTCAGAAATCTACTAGAAGGATTCTTCGGTCATAAAAATTCCTATTTCCTACATTGTTATTATTTTTATTTATTAATTTTTTTTTTTTTTTACTCCTAGT
>KZ651757.1:193707-203796 GCA_001010745.2 Gerris buenoi
TTTCGCGCCATCACAATGCTTTCTCTTTAAATGAGAAAGTAAAAAGGGGAAAAAATCATGTTAATCGACTTCTGTTTCGTGTTAAAATAAGAAAAATGTTTTAAAAAAATACCTAGCATGTATTTTGTTTATATATCACAATATTTTTCGTGTTAACCGATTTTTTAATATTAAACGTTTTCGTGTTAATGTATTTCACTGTAGACAAGTCGTTTTCCCGGGAATAAACCTAGTTCCTGAGAGAATAGCTTTAGACGTAAAGGGTGAGAGGTCAGGTTCGATTCAGTCACATTATTAAGTTGTTAAAGGATGGATCCTAATAGGGTTGCCAGATTTCTGACAGTCAAAACCGGGAAAGAGTCCAAGAGAGGGGTGTGGACCCTGGGGATGGGCATTTGGTTTTTGGGGAAAAACTTTTTTTCTCACAAAATATGCGACCGTTTTTTTTGTTGTTTTTTTTTTACAAAGAATAAGTAAATTTTTGTTGTCGATTTGTTTAAGAAGTAGAGGGGGGCTCACGAAAAACACAATTTTCAAGGACACGGCGCAAATATGTATTAGTACAAATACGAAACCAAATATTATATTTGTATTCTGGAGCGTCCTCCCATTTCATTTAGCTTAACACCCCACATGACGCATTTCATTTAAAGAATGTAACCCTTAAACATTAACCCCTAGTTTTTAGGGTTTCGAAGATCCTCGAAACCCTATAAACTTGTTCCGGGGGTGAGTCTGTCCGTCAATTGCTCTATAAAATATCTCCTGATATAGCATATCTCCCAAACCTTTTATGCTAAAGAGTAAAGAGTTGAAATTTAAAATAGTGGCGCAACTTTTTGACTCACTCATTGAAAAAATATTAAGAAGATAAAAATTTAATACGCGCATGCGAAATTCGCACATATCTGGTACTAAAATATGTTTATTTTCTTTAATTTTCAAGTCAGGTATCAGATGAAAGCTCCTGATGAGTAGGTTTTAAAAAAAAATTGCATTCTTTATTGCTTTTTTGAGTTGAAATATACCCCAAAAAATGTCCCCCCCCCCTCAAACCCTCCTTTAACGGCTGGTCCTAAATTTATTTATTTACCTATTACCTATTGATGAAGCGATAAAAATTTCCCGAATAAAATACCCACAGCTTATAAATTTTGTGTGCACGCATGCGCTGTGCGCTTAATTTTTTAAATTTTGAATAGGGTATTAAATGAAAGCTACTGAAGTGTACGTAGCAATTACATATATTATGTATATTTTTTTAAATTTTGCATTCTTTATTGGTTTTTATGAGTTGAAATGTACTCCAAAAAATCCCCCCTCCCAACTACATAACGGCTAGTCCTAAAAATGTTTACATAATTCGTACAAGCTTTCCTTAAAAAAACGTAATCCACCTGGTCGTTATTACCGATAAGAAACATTGTGACCCTGGAGGATCAAAACAGGCACCCCTTACTCTACTTGGATTTTTTCTTTGTTTTGTCTTTTAAGGGGAGGTGGGGAAATTTAAAAAAAAAAAAAAAAAAAAAAAAAAAATACATAAAGAAAACTGATGTGGAATAATCAAAGAAACCCTGAAAAGAACTTCCCTGTGAGTTTTGAGACATGATTTTTTGGGGCATCCATATTATTATCAGTGATTAGTGATTGGGTTATTACAGACNTTTTTTTTTAAATTTTGAGTGGGGTATCAAGTGAAAGGTATAGAAGAGTAGATTACAAATATATATACCACTTAGGGATAGTGTTTAATTTTCGGCGCCATTTAGTCAAAAACCATAAAATCGTAAAAAAGGTATTGAAGAGTAGATTACAAAAATGTATAACACTTATGGTTAACGTTTAACTTTAAAAAAACCACTCATTCCCAGTATAAGCCATAAGCCATAGGTAGAGAAGACTAGAACAGTATAAAACCGTCGATGTGTGAAAATTTAAGTTTCGTGCGTGAATAAAAGTAATGTAAAAAATTCGCGCAGTTTTATTTGAATAAAACTCAAAATACATTAAAAAATACATATATTGTAAGAATGTAATAATGTTGTTAATGTCGTGAGAACTATTAAAAATCGCCCCATTAACTTAAGAGGCGTGAGTCGGGATCGTGATACGAGGTGTTAACTGTTTTGTGTTTTGTTGGGTTACGGATGCTGTAACCCAAAGGGGGGGGNATTAAAGGTAAAAAAATGCAATTCCTTTCCTAGATAGTAGGTTCAACAATTATTAAAAATATAAATGGAAATTCCTTCACCAACAGAGTATAATATTAAGTTAAGACAAATTAGTTTGAAGTTGGCATATCGATCATAATTATTGAACAGTAAATATAGTCATTTTAAATATTTAACTATTATACATCGGAAGAAAGCTAGGGTAGACTCGTTAATAATGCGTCTGATAAGGAATATTGAACAAATAAATATGATATTATGTAATATTCTACATATTTAACTATTAAAAACACAAATATGTTATTTTAAATTTATAAATTAGTGGTCTCTCTCACATTACTTTATATATTAATTGATAGATTATATTTTTCTAAGTATTTGTTTTGTTTATTTTTTNGGTTCTTGCTTCAGTTATAAGACGTTGGAGGTAGTTGATAAACAGAAGATTGAGACTATTACCATATATTTTGGTCGATAACCTATAGCTATAATAATAAGCTGTGCAAT
Source organism: Gerris buenoi (assembly GCA_001010745.2). NCBI lineage: Eukaryota > Metazoa > Arthropoda > Insecta > Hemiptera > Gerridae > Gerris > Gerris buenoi. The sequence continues at coordinate 196,389 of KZ651757.1, forward strand.
ACTTAACTACTTACGTTACTACTTCCTCTAGTCTCACTTAGATTTATTGTGTCCACTAGTTATTGAGATTATTTTTTATTGTTTGTATGCACTATTTTTAATGTAGCAACACAGATTGAGACTATTAACATATATTTTAGTTATATTTTGGTCGATAACCTATAGCTATAATAACCTATGCAATACTTAACTACTTATGTTACTACTTCCGCTAGTCTCACTTAAATTTATTGTGTTCCACTATATGTATACACTATTACTTTACCATTTATATATATATATATATATATTATTATAAAAGTGCAATTTGTTTTTAGTAACATTTATGTTTTTAACTGCAGATTTTATTTGTGTTTTATTTCACACAATAGATCATTTTTAGGGTTTTGTTGGTAAAACCAAAAAAAAGAAACCCTTATAGTTTCTGTCTGTTCTTGTGTCTGTCTGTCTGTCTGTCACTCTGTACGGTTCCAATAACTTTTGAACCAAAAGAGATAATAACATGAAACTTTCCAGTATAAAAGATCGTTTTGACGCGCATACAGGAAAAATATAGCGAACTCAAAATTATCAGCTGTTCAATTTCAAAATGGCGGATATTTCGAGTCGCGAGAAAAAAATATTTTTTTTACAATTTTGTGTGGGGTATCAAATGAAAGGTGTTGAAGAGTAAATTACAAATATATATACCACTTAGGGATAATGTCAAATTTTCGGTGCCATTTTGTCAAAAAAGAGAAATTTTGATTGTCCCTCCCCCCCTAAAATCGTACTTCCGATGTTACTAAAAATATAGAAAAATATGCAAAATGTGAGGTCTGCTGGGCCATAGAAAAATAAGATAGGCAATTCGATCTGATTTACTGGAAATCCAAGATGGCGGATAATTNATTCGTCAAAATCTCAAAATCGAATTTTCGCGCCATCACAATGCTTTCTCTTTAAATGAGAAAGTAAAAAGGGGAAAAAATCATGTTAATCGACTTCTGTTTCGTGTTAAAATAAGAAAAATGTTTTAAAAAAATACCTAGCATGTATTTTGTTTATATATCACAATATTTTTCGTGTTAACCGATTTTTTAATATTAAACGTTTTCGTGTTAATGTATTTCACTGTAGACAAGTCGTTTTCCCGGGAATAAACCTAGTTCCTGAGAGAATAGCTTTAGACGTAAAGGGTGAGAGGTCAGGTTCGATTCAGTCACATTATTAAGTTGTTAAAGGATGGATCCTAATAGGGTTGCCAGATTTCTGACAGTCAAAACCGGGAAAGAGTCCAAGAGAGGGGTGTGGACCCTGGGGATGGGCATTTGGTTTTTGGGGAAAAACTTTTTTTCTCACAAAATATGCGACCGTTTTTTTTTTGTTTTTTTTTTACAAAGAATAAGTAAATTTTTGTTGTCGATTTGTTTAAGAAGTANGTAATATGTAAATGAACGAATCTTACCTGCAATTGTCCCTCCCCCCCTAAAATCGTACTTCCGATGTTACTAAAATATGTCTATTATACAGAAAGATTTTATATTATAGTACCACCCGATACATCGCAACCGGAAATTTAAATGATCGTCCATTTACGATATTAATGGTCTTTTTGGCAACAGTGCAGATTGCGGGCGCCGCCATTTGACTGGTATATCGTCGCCGTGACTCTATACGGTATGTTTATACCGTGCAACCTGTGAGCTGGCAGTGACAGTGACAGTGGGCGAAACATATTATCTTTCTTTTACTCCTATAATTATCCGCACGCTCTAATTATAATAAGATAGGCAAATGCGTTCCTCATTCTTACCACCCATTGAGTCTTTCCGAGTAGTAGGCACTTCTAATGAAATAAATTAAAACGCAATGATTTTCTCACATAATAAAGGTTTTTTGTGTAGGTTAGAATTAACATAAGCTAATTAATTATCATGTCGTGTTTATTAATGAAAACGAGGAACTTGAATGAATAAGATAATAATAAAAAAAGTCAGATAATATAATAAATTCTCAGGTAATTGTAGTTGTTATTGACTTTTTATTATTATTATAAATTAAAATTGGGGAATTAGGTAGGTATAGTCAAATTTATCGGTTCCTTGAATCATTTTCATTAGAGCATATTCATTAATTTTTCTCTATACCTACGGGCATATATGATTGAGAGAAACACAAGAGGTTTAGAATTTAAGACTTCGCTATTAATTATATTATAAGGCTATTATCATTTATAATTCAGAAGTGTCCCGACTGCGGCGACGATTCACCTCAAGATGATTTGCCATTGCTGAGCTAAAGCAACTACATATATTCTAATAAAAGATAAATGTTTGTTTTGGTCTTTAAATAGATTTAACTTATCTAATTTAGATATAATAACGCAACTAAATTAATTTTACCTCCAGCGGAGAGAAAAATTCAACTTTTCTCCCTAGTTTACAGGGAGGGAAGTAGCTCATTGCACCCGGGCGTGTGGAACAACTCATTACTATGAGTAAACAAGGGAATCATGGACTTTCATGTTTTCCTCCAGTGTTGCCCTAGATAAAGCACACATAAATAAGGTTGGTGCTAATACACATTTCATTTANCTTTTTTTTTAGATTTTTTAGTAGATTTATTAGACTAGAGGTGGCTAGAAATAGAAGATCTAGATTTATTAGACTAGAGGTGGTTAGAAAGAGAAGATCTAGATTTATTAGACAAGAGGTGGCTAAAAATAGAAGATCTAGATGTATTAGACCAGAGGTGGTTAGAAAGAGAAGATCTAAATGTATTTAATAGGTGGTTAGCGAGACAAGATCTAGATTTATTAGACTAGAGGTGGCTAGAAATAGAAGATCTAGATTTATTAGACTAGAGGTGGTTAGAAAGAGAAGATCTTGATTTATTAGACTAGAGGTGGCTAGAAATAGAAGATCTAGATTTATTAGACTAGATTTGGATAGAAAGAGAAGATCTAGATTTATTAGACTAAAGGTGGTTAGAAATAGAAGATGTACATTTATTAGACTAGAAGGGGTTACAAGGAACAGATCTAATTTATTAGACTCTGGCCGTATAAACCTGCTCCATATACTTACATATTTTTAATATACATACTACATACGTAGTTATATCTTTTAAAAATAATTATAATTATTATATGTCTATTATACAGAAAGATTTTATATTATAGTACCACCCGATACATCGCAACCGGAAATTTAAATGATCGTCCATTTACGATATTAATGGTCTTTTTGGCAACAGTGCAGATTGCGGGCGCCGCCATTTGACTGGTATATCGTCGCCGTGACTCTATACGGTATGTTTATACCGTGCAACCTGTGAGCTGGCAGTGACAGTGACAGTGGGCGAAACATATTATCTTTCTTTTACTCCTATAATTATCCGCACGCTCTAATTATAATAAGNAAAAAAAAAAAAAAAAAAAAAAAAAAAAAAAAAAAAAAAAAAAAAAAAAAAAAAAAAAAAAAAAAAAAAAAAAAAAAAATACATAAAGAAAACTGATGTGGAATAATCAAAGAAACCCTGAAAAGAACTTCCCTGTGAGTTTTGAGACATGATTTTTTGGGGCATCCATATTATTATCAGTGATTAGTGATTGGGTTATTACAGACAACTCTGTAAAGTTTCATATTTTTGTGTTGAGTACTTTCGGAGATCAGGTGCTTTACAGACAGACAGACACAATCCGAGCAATGTGTATGTGTAAGGGTCCTCATTTTCACCTAGGGATCGGATGTTAAAAAGAAGTGTCGGTTTCTTTTATCAGTTGAGGCAGTATTGTTTGATACTTCTGAATTTGCTGCATGCTGCTTTATCTTTCGGTTTAAAATAGGGTTACCTTACTGCATTACAATATTAGTATCATAAAAAAATAAATTTAAAAAAAATTATCATTTATATAATTGTGTCGCGTCTTGACGGTGACGACTCACCTCAAAATGATTTGTTATTGCTAATCTAAGGCAACCACAATTATTCCAATAGAAATAAATGTTTGTTTTGATTTGTTGTTCTTCAAATAGATGCAATAACTTACCTCAATAGATATCTAAATTAATTTACTTAATTTTACTTTTTTTAAATTTAAAATTAAGTCCATCACCACAGGCTCAACGGCTTGTAATATGTAAATGAACGAATCTTACCTGCAATTTATTTTTTTAAATGAGTTGAAGTTGGAAGCCTGGATATGTTTTTAGTAACATGATAATAAATATCATAGATATATTTAATTTATAAATAATTGAGTAGTGTTCCAACGATGGCGACAACTAATAAATGGTATTCTATTCTATACCTATACTTACCTTTGCTACCAAAAACTAAAACTATGGTTCTATCAAATATTTTCTTTAATAAATTATCAGAATAAGTGTGTTTTTTTTTAGACAAGTCAAAATTTATATACATTGTTTAAAAATATTTTGTGCAATGAAGTCGGAATCACTTCTAACATAGAGATAAGAAACCAATGAACCCATACCATTCATTAAATATTGTTCACCTCAGCTAAATGTTCCAAGATATAGACTTTAGAATCCCTTACTTAGCATTACTATATCATAACGCACTGAGGTGATGGGTTAAGAGATGCTTAAACAAAATGAGATAATTTTTAATTAATATGTAGTATCAATAGTTTTTTCAATATATTTTGTAATCATGTGTTAAATTAGCCTTAAATGATTTTTAGGCAATTTTAGTAACTTGGTATTGTAAGAGATGATAATGTATGTATATCTATAAAAGAAAATTAAAACTTACCTTGTCTACAGAAAGTATTTATTTTAAATTTAAATTTAATTGTAAAGACCAGGAACTTACAAATATATTTAGAAATATTTATTGTAGTTAATAGATCTTGCGTGATCTTTTGGTAGATTTACATCTTATTACCAAATTTGTGTGGCAGTTTTGAGTCACTAAGGTATATTTATTTTAATGGGAGTAAGCTTTAATTTGTTTGACTTGAAGTTATGATTTTAATTTACAAAAAAAAGCAATTCAGTTAGTATGTGTTAATGAATAAGTTTTGTGCAATCTTGAGAAATAATATCCTTCCTTATATTGCAATAAAGTATAGACAAACCTTGACACAAATAAGTTGCAGGTACCATCTAAATCGTAAGTCGTGTTGTAACTATTAATGTAGGTTTAAATATTATTATTTAAAATTAACTAGTTCACATACAGTTATTGTAAGATTTTTGGTTAGAGTTGTGTCGTTTCACTTTTTCAAATAAATTAAATTTTTAAATTTAAATTATTTATCTTGAAATTTCTAAGAGAATGGTGATGAATTAAATAAAAAATGTGGTAGGTAATGATAGTTGGGACATTATAAAAAGAATTTAAGATAAGAACCAGGGACCGAGCGCTCACAGTGCTCGAAAGGAAGAGCAAAAACCTTAACAAAGCCCCCACAATCTTGGGCTAATTTTTCTTCTCTCAATATCCCCCACACGGGGGCATATTGATGGCACAGTTGAGATTAGTTTTTAGCATGTTCCTTGATATAGAGATTAGTCCTTTTGTGTATTAAAGATAGATTGAAGAAGCTACACAGAAAATTAGGTGGTAGAAGAAATAAAAATTAAAAAAAAGGAGTAAAAGATAGGTTTCCAAAATAGATAGAGGGTACTGAATGAAGGGGATAAAGTAATAAAGAAAAACCTTTTAAAATAAAATCAACATATATTAAATAAATCATCTACAATTTTTGATGTCATAACAAGTAATAACATTCATTTCCTTAAACGAAGAAGTAGAAAATTACAATGATAAAATAATAGACACAAAATTGTACATATATAAAAATACAGTTTCTTTCCGGTCATACAAATAAACAGTAATCATTAGCAACAATATTATCTAGATAAAATTATAATAATCATGTTTTTAAAAGTAAATCATAATAAATTTTATACATTAATATCATACATACATATATATCTTACAAATTAATAGTATAAGAGTACATTTCTACAGACGTCAAATGCAAAAAGTAAACTTTTAAAACAAACTAAGATGGAAATTTAGAATCGCCTTAACAGAAAAGCTAAGGGCTTATAATAATTAAACTCTTTAAATGGTGCAGCTATTAAATGAATCAGTTTAATAAATTAATTTAATTTTCTTAAGTTTTTGGGATGAATACTTTTACAAATCGACAAATTTTACAACAAACCAACTTAAGATATAAATTACTTTACAAGTAATCACAAAAGATACAGTTGTACATTCACATTACTGTAAAATCTCACAAATAAGGCTGAATTTAGGGGTGAAATTTTAGGATATTAAAAATGTTTTATACTATAAGCACCCGAAATTAAGGGATCATTTTATGCATGAGTGCTTTGTACACAAGATTTCAATATGTTGATTTATTGTTGTTTAGGTATTTACAAGAGGAAAAAGAAACACAAATTTATTCAGATTTAGAAGAAACCTACAATCATTAATTAATCATTGATTAATTGATCATGATTCATTGATAACTGATCATGATTAATTAATCATTCATAAAATTTAAAAGATTAGAGATTAATACAATCATAAAACGCTCCTGGATCCATAGGACGCTTCAAAATAAATCCATTAGAATAATTCGGAGAAAGCTCCTCTGATGACAACCATAAAATAAAAATAATTCTCGGTAATCAGGCCCCGGTATTTTAAAATTTTAAAAACAAATGTATTTTTTTCTGAAGAAAAAAAAATGTTTTAATTTATTCTGTTTAATTTACAATAAAATGAGTTAAACTCTAAAATTATAAAGATTTTATAGTTCAATGTAAATTTGATTGTTAAAATAAACACACAATAATTATTTAAATGGCTTCATTTGATTACTTAAGCGTAAGATAACATGTAGACATGAATTGTAGCAAGTAGTTGTATTATGATTATTTTTCAATCACCTGCCTATAATGGCAAAAAGTCAAATTGGAAAAATCAGTAGGTAATCGTTTTCACTAGGGTATAATACCCATCCCTATTTTAGAAAGAAATTGTGCGCATTATACACAAGATTTTACAGTGCATAACATAACATATTTTAGTGGATACTATTGGTTGATTTGTGAGAGTTACTAGCAAGGAACTTATACCCTAAAATTAAATATAATCAAGAATAAAATATTAAATCTGAGCTGTTGTCGACATGAAATATTTAATATTTTTTATTTTAATGATGATAAATTTATTTATTATACAATATTTAATGGGAGAAAAAATGGCATTTATTGACAACAATAAAATTTATTTAATAGATACACTTAAGAGCTACAGCATAGGTTTCAATGAATTTTTTAGACTGTGAGACAGCCTTGATTTATTTATATTTAGTTCAACTATATGATAATAATGATAACATTAGCCCCCCCTGGCAGTGACAGTGACAGTGGGC
>KZ651757.1:271770-287206 GCA_001010745.2 Gerris buenoi
AAAGCGGCCGCTGCCACGTCGAGGCACTCTAAAGTGAAGCATTAAAATTGATCTCGTTTCTTTTTTCTTTTCAATGTTGACAAAAACATACATGCTGTAAAATATCACGTTAGCTATAGAAAATACTGAAAAGGACTGTCGAGAAAATTCCTGAGAAAGACTGATTTAGCGATTTTTCTTGCAAGGTGTGTGCATAGTTATGGAATGAGAAGGGTGAGGTGAAGATGCGTGAGTATAGTGTAGTACAGCGGCTTAGGTATAGTGGGGGAAGGCACGCTACTATCTACTTTCCTTGTCTCTCTGATATGCTGATATACCTTCTTTCAAGTTCTCCCTTACCCCTCTAATCACCCTCACTCTTTCTACACACAGTTTAGTATGTCACTCTCAAGTCCTCTCTTTTCTCCCCGGACTACCCCCTTTATCTCCTATCGCGCTCTTTCACACAGGTTTTGTATAGCAGTTTCACTGAGCTCGTTTGTTTACAAAACTTTTTTAATAATATAGATAGATATATCCTAGGTCTTTTTCATAGTCCATATGGTCAATTAGGATTGTCCTGTGAACAGTAAGGTCTACAGTCCTCTTTAATGTGAAAAAAAAAAAAAATCCTCTTATTCATCTAACTTATTAGGGTAGTTATAAAAATACATATTCTCAAGACATATTCTCGCAGTAACACATAAGGTGGTCTGTACGCGTTTTTACGGTCGTTTTTTTTACAAAATCTCAATCATAGCTCAAAAAAATTGCATATTAACTGATTGTGTTATGGTACTTAAATTGAAGGGGAATAATTACGTTTCGGCATAATTACAGGCTTACAAAAATAAATTTTAATTTTTTAAATAAAATTTACAATGAAATGAAATGTATGCATATGTTTTGTCCTTAAAAAATATTGTGGCGAAACTATTGAGAATTGACCCATGGTATATATGTATAGTATTTTTTGTTGCAAATTATGGATAGAATCTGCCCTCTTCGTTTGTTACATCTTCGACCAAACACCCTGTATATAGGATGAGGATGACTAAATTTAACTTATTTTCTTCGATTACTCTAAAAGCGTTTCAACTAAGGACTTCCTCCTGACTCGATTTAGTATAAATAAAATGTTGTACGAAAACAATAGTTATTATATTTCCTGTCCCAGGAAACACACGGTGATTTTTTTAATGAAAATACAAAGTCAAACTTAGGTTTATTCATTCATTTATTTTTACATCAACAGGAAAACTGTGTGAATTAATCGTTCGACTAAAGAACGCCAACCAGAATTTATTTGTTTTAGAAAAAACCTTGAGCAGTGAAGCATGGTACGCTTCTAAAGAGATTGAATCTGAACGTTCAGGAAGTTCAAATTAGTGGCTTGCAATTAGAGATTACAGGTTTTTGATAAAAATAAATAAAGTAACTTCTCCGATTGCATTCATTTAAAAGAAATTGATGGACTCATAGGACATGATTTCTTTGAAGGTACTGTTCTCCACCCCCACCATTCTTGTAATAATTCTTGTAATGCCAAATGTTTGATAGTGCGCGTTAACAGCGCGGGAAAGTAAAATTAATGGGGTGGGGAGCTAATGAGAGTTAAGGATTTGAAAAAATCCTAAGCTTTCATTGGTTCTTCATCCTATTTTCTTTTACTATACCTCGCTGTCAATGCACTAACAAACATTTGGGACAAATGTTTATGCGTTATTACAAAAATTGTTACTGCGTTATTACAAAAATTGTGAGGTTGGAGCACAGTGTTTCACTAAGCAAGTAAAGTTGAATTGACTATAACACTATTATTTAGTTAAACATAATAGTGTTGGATTGATTGTATAAATAAAAAATATATATATCAAATAATATGCAATGCCTGATCAAAAAACCAAACATTTCACGTTTTAATTGATAATATAACACAAATTGTTGTATACTATTAGTAGTTTAAATATAAATTATATTTCTATTTCACCCATTGAATTATGTAAAAGTTGATTAATGACTATTGCCTTATATTTTTACTTCTATATGGCGAGAGAAATAAAAAAAATCTGTTTCATACAATGCTAAACTTTCTCATACACAAGTACATAATTACTTGGTCCAGTATTTTTCACTACAGTCTGTCCCAAACGAGAATTAGTGCGTTGACAGCGCGGGGAAAACTAGCAAATGGGGTGGTGGAGCCAATGAGAGCTCGAGATTTTCCTGGAAAAAAGGTAGGGCCAACTAGGCAAAGATAAATGTTTTTTCCCTCAGAGAGGTTGGAAAAATCTGTGTGTCACTCGATTTCCCACGCTGTCAATGCACTAACTCTTGTTTGGCACAAACTTATTGTTACTGCGTTATTTATTACAAAAATTGTGGGGTTGGAGCACAGTGTTTCACAGAGCAAGTCAAGTTGAATTGACTTGAACATTATTATTTTGTTAAAGAAATATGTTTCCCCGGGTCTTATTTTTGTAATGTTCAACTAAATAACATTTGGATTACATCTGTACACGAATAAATTAGGTTTTGTGTCAAATAGATTAAAAAGTTTTATGTATAAGGTAAAAATACTGATAATAAAGTTACGTATTATTATACTTTATACTTATGTACGTTAATTTTAGTTTTTGAGAGCTGAGACGTTCCAATCTTCCAGAAAGGGCTACTGTCCTAAAAATTGAAATATCTGCACCCACTCTTTGAGCATCTACAGGACTAGGTTGTAGGTCTACTACTAACGTTGTAGTATCCATACTTAACCCAATACAATAATACCCCTCAATAAAGCTTCTCTTCCAGAAAAAATAATTTTCATAATAGGATTATGAGTGACATTTGAATTGTTTTGGGTCAAAATGATAATTCAATAGTTACTACAATTACTTATCTAAATCATATTACAATAAATACTTACCAAAATTAAGAAATACGATCCGTGCACTTAATAAGGCGTTTCTAAGTGTTTTATTATTTTTANAATCCTTCAAAATTCAGCCAAAAATTTCTTACCTAAGTTTAACTTTAAGTCGCTTATAATAAAGACGACTGTTTCGACTGATATACATCACTAGCTACGCTTTTTAAAGATAAAGTTGTTATTATTATATCAAACTTGAATTTTTAATAGAATTTTTTTCTGTGTATTTTACATTACACTATTTTATTTTTAGAGGTGAGTATACTCATCACAGATCCTAAAGCAAAACAAACTGTATCGCACTTTTAGTTTGTTTAATTGTGTAGTGTAGTCGTAATGAGGATAGACTGGAAACGTTCCAATCTTAATTCCTCGAATGGATTTTGAAAAGAAGTCTTAACAGAAACCGGGCTAGAAATAGTCAAACAAAGTTTTACATAAATATTACATTCTGCAATTGCAGTTTACATTTAGGAATCAAAGCCTGATATTTTGAAGCTAAAGATTTATGACGGTAAAAGGGCTAGATTACACAGTTCTCCAGAATAACAGAAAGCACCAAAATAAAAATGCCATTTTCTAAAGTATTTTTGTGTGCTGAATCCAAATTTATTGGGTGCCTTTACCCNCATAAACAATTACAGATAAATATAAACTATCCGCTGGGTTATTTTTATAGCGTTTATTATTACCGAATTCATTTATGTAGCGTAGAAGAACTGGTATAGGTAATTTAGGGTCGTGGATTCGATAAAGGAACGAATTAAACTGCAGTTCAAATTTTTATACTCTGTGATAAACTGTAAATGATAATAATCCAGATAATGTCGATTAGAGTTGGTTTCATTATTCTGCAGATTTATTACTTATCTATTGCACCTTTTTCAATTGGATGTTTATCATGATAACACCTGCTATATTTTCAGTATCGAGTACCTTTCATTACAACTTTTAAGAGTTTTAAACTTTGATAAGATTATCAGAATAAGCCTGGGTATTATTGATTGCATAAATAAAATATATACGTTTCGAATAATGCAACGCCTGATCAAAAAACCAAACAATTCACGTTTTAATTGATAATAACACAAATTATTGTATATATACTATTAGTAGTTTAAATATAAATTATATATCCATTTCACCCATTGAATCATTTAAAAAGTTGATTAATGACTATTGCCTTATATTTTTACTTCTATATGGCGAGAGAAATAAAAAAAATCTGTTTCATACAATGCTAAACTTTCTCATACACAAGTACATAATTACTTGGTCCAGTATTTTTCACTACAGTCTGTCCCAAACGAGAATTAGTGCGTTGACAGCGCGGGGAAAACTAGCAAATGGGGTGGTGGAGCCAATGAGAGCTCGAGATTTTCCTGGAAAAAAGGTAGGGCCAACTAGGCAAAGATAAATGTTTTTTCCCTCAGAGAGGTTGGAAAAATCTGTGTGTCACTCGATTTCCCACGCTGTCAATGCACTAACTCTTGTTTGGCACAAACTTATTGTTACTGCGTTATTTATTACAAAAATTGTGGGGTTGGAGCACAGTGTTTCACAGAGCAAGTCAAGTTGAATTGACTTGAACATTATTATTTTGTTAAAGAAATATGTTTCCCCGGGTCTTATTTTTGTAATGTTCAACTAAATAACATTTGGATTACATCTGTACACGAATAAATTAGGTTTTGTGTCAAATAGATTAAAAAGTTTTATGTATAAGGTAAAAATACTGATAATAAAGTTACGTATTATTATACTTTATACTTATGTACGTTAATTTTAGTTTTTGAGAGCTGAGACGTTCCAATCTTCCAGAAAGGGCTACTGTCCTAAAAATTGAAATATCTGCACCCACTCTTTGAGCATCTACAGGACTAGGTTGTAGGTCTACTACTAACGTTGTAGTATCCATACTTAACCCAATACAATAATACCCCTCAATAAAGCTTCTCTTCCAGAAAAAATAATTTTCATAATAGGATTATGAGTGACATTTGAATTGTTTTGGGTCAAAATGATAATTCAATAGTTACTACAATTACTTATCTAAATCATATTACAATAAATACTTACCAAAATTAAGAAATACGATCCGTGCACTTAATAAGGCGTTTCTAAGTGTTTTATTATTTTTATTTGCAAGGTCGAACTGTATGTAAATAAGAGCAGAATATAATGATAAGGGATATTTAACTGTGGTAACTTTACTTACAGACCCCAATTATAAACAAATTGTTGAAATAACAAAGGCAGAAATGTATTATCTTCTATATAAAAAGGAGAAAAGACTATACAATCCCGATAATAACTGAAGTGGCATAAACAATTACAGATAAATATAAACTATCCGCTGGGTTATTTTTATAGCGTTTATTATTACCGAATTCATTTATGTAGCGTAGAAGAACTGGTATAGGTAATTTAGGGTCGTGGATTCGATAAAGGAACGAATTAAACTGCAGTTCAAATTTTTATACTCTGTGATAAACTGTAAATGAAAATAATCCAGATAATGTCGATTAGAGTTGGTTTCATTATNATAATTCTAACCCTTGTTAATTTTTTTTCTTAATTAAGCATGTTTAAAAATGCTATATACCTATTAGTGATAATTATTAAAATTGCAAAGTCAATCAATACTAAGTTACAACGAACAAAACATAATTACAAGAAAACAGAAAAAAACTACTACTGAGTTAAAAAAAGAAACCCTTTGGTAAAGATGCCAACATAATAAAAAAATAAAATAAAACAGAGAAAGAGAAAAGAAAAAATTAATTATAAACGATTGAATGTACCTTCAAGCAAACCTAACCTATAGGACATAATGACACTTCACAAACATTAGTTACGGTTGTAGCTCAAACCTAAGAAATTAATTAAAAAAAGTAAATTTTTTTTACTCTTCAAGTGCGCGCCGGTTATTCGGATGTATAAGAAGGATTCATTTCAAATGTGCATCAACCAAACCAGATGATAGTACCCACACTGGTTCCATGTGGTATCATATTATTATATTCCGCTCTATCTGAGGTGACAACTTAGTGTGGTGAAAATAACATTTTTAAATAATAAATGTTCCTCGTTCAGATTCTGATACGATAACCGACTTTTAAAGTGACAAACATTGTTTCTTTTATGAAAATTTAAGAACATTATTATGTATTTAATTGAGAAGAGACTAATTTAGATTTTCGAACATTACACGAATTATTGTGAATTATATTGCACGAATATTTCGACTTTCCGAGAATGATATAAGCTTATTGTTAAAGCCTCCTTCCACGATCAAACATTTTGCGCAAACCTGATGTCGGGGAAATTTAGTTAAAAATCATGTTTGCGCAAACATGAAGTAGCCAATATTTTGATCGTGTATGAGGGCCTTTAGATTAAAGAGTACTTTTGCGGAAAACATTAGCTAGAGCAACATCTTAAGATTTATGAAAGATTATCGAGGAAAAAATAAATTGACCACGATGAACTTACGAACACTTAATTACAGTCTGGCCTCCTTATAACAAACTTCTGTACTACGAAAATCTCTATATTTTGTAATGTGAGTTCATTCTCATTAGGCCTTAACTAATGAAAACGAACTCACAGCGTCATCGGGCTTCAGCCGACTGGCCATAGGCCTTTATCAACAACCAGGCAACTACTTTGACAAAGGAAAACCATTTCATGGTTTTTCCGCAACATTATTTTTAGAAACGCCTGGTTGAAATCAACCCATAACAATCAATGTAACTAAAAAAACAATTTGCTAGGTGTCCGTTGTCGGATACATGAGTTGATGGACGAACAGACGATACACCGCTCAGTTTCGTTGGGTTTAAGAACGCAATGTGACCGACGACTCGAGTAAAAAAAGGCCAACAAACAGCGTTGGTCGAAGTGGGGGTCAGAAAGCGGTAGGTTATCGCCAGGTTTTGTTTTTCTTCCAGCAATGGAAACTAAATTGATAACGGTTATCAATAAAGGTGGCCACTGCCCTATTATTTTTGTAGATGGTGCTTGACCGATATTTGTTTGCCGGACCTTAGTGCGTAGGATCGTAACGTGTAGCTGTAGTTTTAGTCTGTTTGATACTCCGATCCAAGGAAATTTTCCGCAGTACCTGAGTTATTAGTATGTAAATCATTTCCAATTTTCACCCAATTCCAAATAAGGGTATGCGAGTGGTGCTCGGCCGGGAACCCTATACCTCCCTCTTCCCTCCTAAACTCGTACGTCTATTTGAAAATCTTTTTTCGGGTTTCTGGATATTGCCGAGTTCGACGGCCCGATTCTTTGATAAGGTATTGTTTTGATTTTTCCAAACTGCTCTTGTATTTTAACGAGTCCATCGTAAATTCTTCTGTTTATTATTTACTTCGACCTCTGTCCCATTTTTCCTTTTAATTTTTTATCTATTTAATCAACTTGTGTTTATTTCAAGTGTTAGTTGTTTTTCTCAACTGTTATTAAATTTTTATTATTTTCTCATATTTATCATTATTAATTTTTTCTTGTTTAGAAGCTTTTTTTTATATTAATTTTTAAATCTGTTTCCCAATTTTATTTTATCTGTTTAAATTTCATTTTGAAACGACTTACAAGAAATTAAACTACATAGTTACTATTTTTATTTTAATGGCTCGGAAAGAATCTTAATATAATATTTTTGAGTTATGGTCTAACTTTTAACTACACATATATTTTTTACAATATTTTTACTGAATTCAAAAGATAATATTATCTTTATACGGTGTGATACTGTTTTAACAATTCTTCTAGTTCAATTATTTCTCTGCAAGAAATAGCACTTAACCAAGGTAAATATTTCAAGTGTGATCCGATTACTCTTTTGGCTAATATCCTTTTCCTATTGAATTTTTATGAAATTTTTGTTTGATAAATGACTTTTCTACAAGTTTCTGAGACCAAAATATCTCAGGATATCTCAGAGTTCATAACAGCTTATATACTTTAACTTGAAACAGCATAACTATAACTTCTCTTTAGAAAAGAAACGACTCACAATACAACTTTTGTATACCTACAGTAGAACTCTAATTATCCGAATTGATGGGGGATCGTGCCAATTCGGATAGGTGGAAATTTGGATGGCGGATATTTACTAAAATGTTTTGTATGAGCTCTTAGTCAACAAAATTGCTACAAGTTGAAAACACAAAACAATAATAAGAGTAAAAAGAAAAAAATAATAAAATAAATAATAAAAATAGTCCAGTATTTTATATAAAAGCACTCCTTTTAAAGTAAAGTATGGAAAACATAGATTCAATATTCCATTCATATTGTCTGTAATAAGTAATTGCAAAATAAATGATGTACACGTTATTGTTCTTAACAATACAATACATACTTTTGTTATGGGGTTCATATGAAATACGTTAAACCCTAAAATGTTTAACGTGAAAAATTGGTCAGTACAGAAAAATATTGTGGTCCGGACAAAATACTAGGTATTTTCATACAATTTTCTTCTCTTAACACAAAATAAAAATCACTTAACACGAAAAGATTTAGCTTCTCGGAACAGAATTACATACCCCTTATTCAATACAGTGAGAATGTTGAGGGATTTAAAATAAAAATAAGACACCTAGGCGAGATCCCAGTAAATCGGCTTTGAAATACTGACACTGAAATCATGAAGGGATTGTCGGTATGGCGAGAGGATAATGTTTATCTAAACAAAGGCCCTCCTGTGACACTGGTTCTGATGAATTACACCTATCTCCCCTAAAAACTGACTATTTTTTCTTATTTGGAATTATCGCTTGCATATTTTAAGAATTATAAAGAAATATTTAATGAACTTGTTTTCGAATTCGGTGTTGTATGTGAAAATTTTGTTGAATTTTCCAAAAAGACAATAAATTTTGTTTATTGTCAATATTTTTTGTTTTTATTAAAAATTATTAAGTTTTTATGTTTTTTTTTTACTTAATACAGTCATGCATATACGATGTTTGTATGTACATATCGTATTCAAAAATATTGGCAAGTTTTTTTTTTTTTTTTTTTTTTTATTTTTGCATGCATCGTTCAACACAGAAAAATATAGTGGTCCCCTCAGTTTGGTGTTTAACAATTTTCACTATTTATAGTTACACTAATGAATTCACTAAAGGATTTTCGTTTTATAAATCTGACAGCTCAGATTGGCAAACATATGTGAAAGAAAAAATTAAGCCCCTATGCAGCTAAGGTTATACAGTGATATTTTTGTTTTACCTAGTTGGCCCAGGCCCATCCAACTAAATCCGCCAAAATCTCAAGCTCTTATTGGCTCCTCTGACTTCCCCCCCCCCCCCGACTTTACTGCTCTGTAAGAATAACAGAGTATTATGGCATTACTCTAACTCTTGAAAAGAACAAACTAGCCTATCTTGTACGGCTTTCAGTGACACAGATAGGGTTTTTTTTTGGATCCAACCTCTTCAGGGCCCTCTACAATTTAATTATTACTGATCTTTACATGTGAATACCTCGAATTTGGGTTTTACCTACTACTAGTACTAGACGGGTAGGACGAAGCACATGTTCGAACCTAGCAATTAGGCCATCTTTTAAGTCCACTTTGCTATCTCTGTGGTAGAGAGTTCCAACCACTTTACACATCATACTTCTGTACATTGTACTGCCGAAGCGAGTATGATGTGATCATTAGTGAGCCATATAAATTAGAGCGTCACGCCGAGGGATCAAACCCCATCTCGTTCCGCTCATGATTCAGTGATAGCCGGGCAGACATGGTAAGTAATTTAACCCACATGGCCATGCAGGATCTCAAAAATATGGGTTCTACCTAACTTAGACAAATTTGATTTAGATAATTGGGGTTGGATAATTGGAGTTCTACTGTATTAAGATCTGAATTTCTTGATAAAATACTGCCTTTCCCTGTTTTCATTTGAAATAAAACAAACAAAAGTGCTTTTTTTAAATGTTCTTTTTTTTTATACAATTTTTATTGCTTTTTTTATTTTCTTCTTTTTATCCAATTTTCAATTCTATCCAATTTTTATAGCAATTGAATTACAATAAGTTTGTTTATCTATTTTTATATTATAGTACATATTATAATATTTTAATTAAATAACAACTGTGTAATGTTTCAAATTCTTTTCAATTTGTTAAGCAAAAAATATTGCTGCTTTTTTGAAACTAATTTCTACTATCAAAGCAAAACACATCTACCATAACAATCATATGCACACACTAATTAATAATTTTTTAGCTTTAAATGAACTTTATTAAAGATTTCTCTGCAATATAACTTCTATTGCAATAAAACTAGGCATTTGGTTTGCCTTAAGTGTTGTAAAAACATTTTCTATTGCCTATTTTTTTTTAAATTTGTTTTTCAATTTTTTAACGACTCCCTTTTTAGTACCAATTATAATCACATCTCTATTTTATCTTCTTTCATTCCTACTATTGTTAATATTTTTTTTTTTTCAAATCTTTTAACTAATTTATATTGCATTTTAGTAAGTTTGAGTAAACTTCATAATATGTTAGGGTCTAATTAAATACATTTTTTTTTTATGAATAACAAAAGTGCTTTTTTTTTACGAAAAAGTGTAAATTTTACGATTGTAATTAGATGTGATTTAATTATAAATGCATAAAGTTAAATTAAATTTTAGTTATTTTCAATGTAAAAAAAAGTGGTTTCATCGGACAAAATACTAAGTTGATGTAAATGATTTGTTTATAGAATACAACAAGCTTTTGTCCAATCAGAATATTTTAGTTAAACTGGTATTATTTGTTTTATTATTATAATTTCAAGGAAATAATTGCTTTAATAAGGAAATAATTCAGCTTCGTCTGTTAAATTTTATTTGCCTATTTCATGTTTTGTAAACAAAACGTTAATCATTAAATGGCCCCTGGGCAATTACATCCACACAATAAGATAAGAGTTAAGTTATGTTTTTCGATTATACCGACTAATCGCCGAATTCGAGTTAATTAATTTCGAATATAGAGACCCTTGGTTCAAGTCCCGGCGCTGAAGTCTATTTTTCTCTGTCTCCCCTTGTAAATAGTAATTATAATTTGATTTAAATTAAAATTTAAACTTTGCACAGTATGAATACTACCTAAAACTTAAAAATGAAACAGACTAATCGATGTTCGAATGTTCGGAAAGGACTCTATCTGGAGATTTAATATTTGTATGGATTTTCCATGATTAAAAAACAACACTTAAATCAATAAATAAGAATATTTAGTACCTCTTACAAAAAAAAAATAAAAAAATAAAAAATAAAAAACAGTGTTATGTGTTTGAATATAAATAAAATGTGTTGTGTATTATTTTTTAATTCAATTTAAACAACTATGTAATTAAATTCGTAAAACATTGTCGTATTATCTTCTTCTTTATTCACTTGCTATAAAGAAATTAGACGAAACAAAATTATGTATTTATGATTAGTAAAAAATATAAGTACACTAATGACTATTTAAGTCAGTCAAAATCAATCTGTTTTAAAACATTTGCTATTATATAGGTTATAAAATTGTACAAATCAATCAAATTTTACCTTAAGTATACCTCATGAATTAATAATGAAAAACAATATTGGGCCATGGAAATTATTAGAATCTTTCAACCTGATAAATGGGACACCTTATAGTTTGACAATAATCGATTTGCTCTTTTTCTAGGTGTGCAGAGTCCAGAAATTAAATAAGTAAACGAATAGTCTCAAAGAATCGGGGTCACGTGTCAGCGGATGTGTGTGTTGCAGTATTTTACTTTTGTATATCCTTTTCATCCCTAGTATTAATTACTCCACATCTTACGAACTGAAAGATTAAAACAGGTATATTCATTTATTTTTTATTGAAGTATATTTTATAATTTTCTATTTAGCTTTGATTATAACAATAAAATATCTATACAGCCGGCAATACACATTGCGGTATAATCTGTACAGTTGAACTAGATCAGGTGTGATATCATAACTTCGTTTTACCTGTCAGGTATACTGCAACATGTATGACCAGCTTTACAATTTTGCGGGTATATCAATCACAACTTGCCTCAAACTTATGTTTAAACATTGATACATTCAAATCCTAGAGCTTTTATTTATGTTTCACATTGACTAATACATCGAGTAGGTATGTATTGTTGCAGTTGATCCCCTGTCCTGTATTTATCTAATACAGTTAAGTCCAGACTAGGACATAAAACAACTTGTTTCAAAAATTAGTTCTAAATTTGGTTGGTTCTGTCTTAAGTAATGGTAATTATTGAGTGTAACTTTATTTAATACTAGCCTTCACCCCGCGCTTCGCACGGGGCTCATGCTAGGTATTGGTGGCTATGTTTCCTGTTGTCATGTAAGCCTAGCAATTAAATGAAATGCCTAAATAGTTTTTTTCTAAGCCTTCTTGGAATAAAATCAAGGCTATATAAAACATTCATTCCGTTACTAAGAACATAATATTCTCCAAATCGTAGTAAGGACTCTATCTATATATTTAAAAAATAGCCAATAGAAACTAATAAATATGAATAGTAATTGATAAAAATACTAAAAAAGGTATAATAATAAGAAAAAAATGTCCTTAAAACCAATTAGACTGTGAAGTCATTAAACAATCATCAAACATGATGGTGCATTAATTTAACTACCAGTCTCTTCTCTCTACATAACACAGCAGTTGCACCAGTAAATATTTATAACTCTAGTTCTAGGAATAATTAATAAAATAATAAATACTCAATTTAAAGAGCATTCGTGTGAGGTTTAACCACCCCAATCAGAAATTATATCGGTCAACAATTGCGGACGCCATAAGAGCTCAAAGTCAATTTTTTCTTACAAAAAATAAAATTTAGCTCTATTTAAGGTAGAACCGATGGAGTTAGGAAAAAAGTAATAGAACCAAAGTTGTAGATCTTTTAAAATCAGTTACCGTTGGCGCAATCAGCTTGTCGATACGACTTACTGTTAAGCCACAATAAGCGTCCAAAAAAATTCTAAAGTGCGTCCGCCATCTTTAATTTTTTAAGGGGGGTAATAATATATTTTGTTAACTTTTCGAATCTTTCCAGAAGGGTTAGGCCAGTTTCAGACCAAACGCAAATAACCGCGAGTCTTTAGGTGGTCTAGAAGTACTCAAACATTTTTATTAGCGAGTCAGTGGGATTTGTTTACGCTGCGTCACCCTAATGTTTTTAAGTTAAGTTTTATATACTTTTGTCTATAAAATTGTTAATAACTTTGGTTCTACTCAATATTTTTCGACGAAACCAAGCCTACAAATTGCACAACATGTTTGCGCTCACCTCTGAAAAAAAATTAATCGATTTCATTTAGCCAGTTTTGCGCCTATTAAGTCTGACTGAGGCGACAGACACACATACACACATAAATACATACATACATACACGAAAAAAGTTAAGGCCGGATTCGGTTTTCGGGATATATAAAACGAAAAAGTATCCAAAAAATTTTCAATTCTGACCTATGTATAGACAAAACTTTAATTTTATATATATAGATTTAAAAGCATTACTTTAGAGTTAAAGTTTAATTTCAAGGTAGGGCAAGTTAAGACTCTTACATGACCTGAGTATCGTAACAATTTACTATTTACTGAGTAACAATTTACTATTTCACCTGACCTTGACTTTTTTTACATTCTTTTTTTCTGTTATTCCAGAAGCGCCATGTCTTTCCGAGTGGTCAGAAACAGCAAATTCAGGCATGTTTATGGAACGCCGTTGAAACGAGAACAATGTTATGACAACATTCGGGTCTCGAAGTCATCATGGGATTCTACATTTTGTGCCGTGAATCCGAAGTTTATTGCTATTATAGTCGAGTCTGCTGGAGGAGGAGCATTTATTGTTCTTCCTCATAATAAGGTTACTGCCTTTACCATATTAACTTTGATTGAGATACAATATTAATAACTTTTAACAATTAATTTTGTGTTCTATGTACATGTATGGACTTTTGATAATGCTTTAATTTGATTAATTATTAGTACAATTCAATACCAGCCGTTTCCAATTTTTCCCCATTTTTACGGCACCCTTTGTGTAACGGGATTATTTTCCCCTGTGCCCTCGGAAGTTAATGCTTAACAAATTATGAGTGGTATACATTTATTCCATTTATATAGTATTGAATACTGGAATCTTGTCGATTAAATGTTAAAACTATGAAAGTATGATATCAGTGAATATTGAAAACATTCCTGTTAGACTATTGTAGCACTATAGATCACGCCAGGAAACGTCTTGGAAACTACTGTACTAACAAAATATATTCATCTATGATTGATACAAAGTATAATCATTGTATGATTGATACAAAGTATAAACATTGTATCTCTCTTTAGATATTCGTAGAAATTGATTCTTTACGTACTTTTTTCATTGCATAATTCCTCTTTTTTTCTGACCTAGTGCGGTAAAAAAGAATTCTTCACTTTAACGCACGATTAGCGAGTTTGTTTGTTTCAACTTACATATAGGAAGTTTATTAAATATGTTTTTGTATTTATTATTAAAATAAAACAATCGTAGATAACATGTGTTTCAAAACTCGTGCAAAA
Source organism: Gerris buenoi (assembly GCA_001010745.2). Lineage (NCBI taxonomy): Eukaryota > Metazoa > Arthropoda > Insecta > Hemiptera > Gerridae > Gerris > Gerris buenoi. The sequence continues at coordinate 286,286 of KZ651757.1, forward strand.
ACTGCATTTTGCTTTGCTTGTGTGGTTTTACTACCCTAGTTGTAGCTCTGGTGTAAACCCCACTCTCGCACGCAAAATGCTACTTCCCGCACTAGACCCGTAATGTACTATTATTGTCTCACTAATGCTGCTAAAATTGATAGCTTTAGATGTTGAATTTATTGATTGAATCCATTACCAAAAGTCGATATTTAGGAATATAATTTAGCATTTAAAGTTCAATTTAGTTATACTGCTGGTTTAGGGTTGATTATAAAGTTAATTTTAAGTATCGTGTTTTTTTTTGTTTAGGTTGGACGAATCAATGCTGACCACCCTCTTGTTGGAGGACATAAAGGACCCGTACTAGATATTGCTTGGTGTCCTCACAACGATAATGTTATTGCTTCAGGTTCGGAAGATTGTGTGGTCAAAGTTTGGCAAATCCCAGATAGCGGGATTTCAAGGTTAGTTTTCTCTTTTACATGTATTTTTTTTTTTATTATTTTTGTTTGTTTTTGTAATGAACTATTAGAGTATTTTCATATTTCTGTTTCACCATCACACTTTTTCACAGTAACTTATTACATAAAGTAATAATGGTAATAATCTTAGTTTATTGATAAGTAGTTAATTAGATTATTATATTTATTTCTGAACCTGATATTCATTAGAAATTCTTTCATTTGTATTAACTTTATTGACACATTGCTATAATTTGTTATTTTAGTATGGTGTAATATCTGTCACTTTGTGCTATATACCATTAAATTAATTATTTCAAAAAAGGTTTTTTGAGGATTCATATTAAATAAAAATAACAGTGTAATTGATCAGTAAAATGTCAAACCATGCTAGCAAATAAAAAAAAAAAAAAAAATAGATTCTAAGTTAACTTTTTGGTTAAAAATTAATTTCCCAATACATTTTATTAGTATGTAA
>KZ651757.1:321067-332327 GCA_001010745.2 Gerris buenoi
CACTTGGGTTTTACGGCGTATTGTGTCGATTTTCGGGATCCCTCATGCAATGTACTGGTGTTCACTTGCAGTGTAGTCTTTCAGTACCCTCCAGCCTAGTACATTTGACGCGAGGGCCTCTGATGCGATAGAGACGTCTGGTATGGTCTCGCCATAGCCAAGACGTCTGAAGGTTGAAGTAGACCCTTGATTCAGGACTAAAAGGCCTGTTCTTGCAGCCATCTCTAACAGATACCTTCCTCGGGAGTCAGTATGTAGCATACCCCATTCAACTGCCTTCGCGTTGTAGTCACCAGCCACAACAAGGTGGCCAGATCTGGCCTGTATTTTGTCCTCTAGCCGATTGAGCTTTTCTTGGTAGTCTTGTGTGGTTACGTTTGGAGTGAAATAGCACGAGAAGAAGGTGTTCTGTCCTGATTCAATTCATGTGTATCCTCTTACGCAGCCATAGTGCTTAAGTCGTACTTTCTGTCTGGGATCCAGATGGCTGCTGTGCCAGTTATATCAGGATACCAGTATGGGAATTCCTTGCTCCGATACTGATCACTTATCTTTAGCATATCGACATTCTTCTCACTCACCATTTGGTGCAGAAGGCTGTCTGCCACTCTACTTCTGTGTAAATTTGCCTGCAGTGTTCGAGTCATTGTAGATAACTTATTTTCCTCTCTAAGGCTTCACTAAATACTCTGCACCGTCCTGAGCCTGGTATGTGGCCTAGACTGCCCTCGTCCAGGTTAGGGATTCAATTTCGTAGGGCAGCTTCCACTTCAGAGTCATTTACAAGGCAGTCTAGATCCCTAATTTCGACCAAGGTCCTGGGGGTCTAGGCTGAAAACCACCGCATTATCTCCTAGGATTTCTTTGACTGCCTCCCTGAAAGCTTCTTTATCCTTAGTCCTGGTACCGAATTCTAAGAGAACGTCCTCTGCTTGAGTTTTCTGTATCGTAAAAGGTTTTCAAACTGTCCTTACAGCAGTATGGCATTTATACTGATCTTAATAGTGATAGATTCAAAATCAGGCTTACTCATATACCCAAGGGTTAGAGAAGTATATTGCTCTATTACGGCTATCAAGACACCACCTCCCCTTCTTTTACCTAATACTGTTGGATCTCTATTGACTCTCATTATTCTATACCTGTTATCTATCAACTCACCATCACACACATCATTACCTAGCCAGGTCTCACTTAAGACAAAAATATCAGGTTAAATTGATAGTAAAATCGGATAAAATTCCTTTGTCTGTAGACCACTTACATTTTTATATAGAACAGTAATATTAAAAAGTGATTTTAACATGTCTTCGCAAATAAGTTAAAAGCAGCTATTTCATAAAAATTTACAATTAAAGAAAAAAAAAAACTCAATAAAAAGATAATTAGATTGAAGATAGCTATGACCTTTCATCAGTACAGAGTTTGGTGAAAGATAGAGAGAAGACAATAATTATTAAGACATAAATTTTAACCCTAAATGATAATTAAACTTTGTTATATAAAAATAAAAAGCAAAGTATTATTTTACTACCATTTTAGACTAACAGATAAAAAGACTTTGTTATTTAATAACCAAGAGCAAATAAGTAAAAAGTTAACTTGGTGCGTAGGCTTCCGCGGGTAGACTCGTAATAAACAGCTTGGTTTTCCGGTGGAATCCGCGTCTCGAAGGGGGTAAAGTCCGACGTTTCGCTTCCACTACTGGAAGCATCTTCAGGGGTGTGGTGCATCGTGATGTTGACTCGAAGCAATCACAAGATGAACTGAGTNAAATTAAAATAAGTATAAAATAATAAAATAGTAATATCACTTCTGACTTATGCAGAATATTCAATAAAATATTAAAAGAACATTTTATGCTAAAAGATAAAGATACATTGTTGTTTAAGAACCAAAAGCAAATAAGTGACATTGACACAGAGAGAGAAAAAAAGAAATAATTATAAGATTAGTAATATTTCTTCTGACTTATTTAAAATAAACAATAAATCTTAAGAGAACATTTTAAACTAAAATATGAAGATACTTTGTTTTTTAAAAGCAAAAAATAAATAAAAAAGTTAATTATTTTTACTGAAACAACTCTTTTAAAAATTATAAGTGACACTGATAGAGAAAAATAAAGTAAGTATAAAATTGAAATATCACTGCTGACTTATGAAGAATATCCATTAAAAAATGAAGAGAACATTTTAAGCTAAAAGATAAGGATACCTTGTCATTTAAGGACCAATAGCAAATAAGTAAAAAGTTAATTATTTTTGCTGACGCAATCCTTCTAAAAATTATAAATGAACCAAAGGAGAAAAAAAAAAAATAGTATTTCTGTCTAATAAATGGAATAATTGGTCATAAATTGCACCAACATTAAAGTTTTCTCATTAATAGTTAAAAAGAAAGCGGAACTCATATTTTCATTTAGGCAGTGACGTTTATTCAGGGTGATGCTTATTTTGCAGATAAGCTACAAGACTTCATTTCACAGCCACCCTGACGTATATCTGCATTCTGTTAAGTTATTAATTTAGTGTGCTCGTCCAATATTTTCTGTGTATCGTCTCATTTCAAATATATTAAGTTTAAGGAGGTATTAATCTCATTTTCCATATCTTTCTGGGCTGTTAGTAGTTCAGATATTACGGCATTCAACATTTTCTGTAGAACATCCACCGTGATAGCATTTGACAAGGTTTTAGGTGTTGAGCAGTGGTGGCAGTAAGGCTTTGGGGGCCTCCCCGCAAACCTTTAGTAGGGGCCCCTCTATCTCCCTTCCAGGGGCCCCAGATCCCAGGGGGCCCCCCGTGCCGCGGGGTCTGCGGGATCCTTATCGCTGCCACTGGTGTTGAGTTGTCTGATTTATAGGTTTCACTCACCTTGATCGTATCCACACCAATGTTACAGGCTCCCTAAAATTTATAAGTTGCTAAGTGTAGAAGGAGAAATCTTGACTCCTTCCCACTTTTTAGGGGTCAATAGATCTCTGGATTACCATCCAAAACAAGAAAGTGGTGCTTCTACTCCAGCAAATCTTGCTGGGGACGTGGAGGAAGTTTCTAGAAGCTCCTGGACCACTTCTGGAGAATATGGAGGGATGAATATCTTACTTCATTAAGAGAAAGAAAAAAGAAGCACCACAAGCAGGGAAGAACTGTAGTGAAAAGGCTACCTACCTGAAGATGGGGAAGTAGTTCTTCTAGGAGAAAAGACACCAATGCAGACATGGAAAATGACTCGAGTGAAGGAGTTAGTTTCCAGCAAATATAGACAAACACGGTCGGCCAGATTGAGAGTACCAACCAGTGAGCAGCTCCTGACACGGCTGGAATCTTTACCCTACCCACTTTGAGGTTATAGTGTAGAGCTCGTTCTTCTAAAGTAATGGAACAACTAGAGTTAGTGTGTTGACAGCGTGGGAAATTGAGTGACACACAGATTGGCCAACCTCTCTAAGGGAAAAAATAAAGCCACTACATCAATAATATGGTTATCCAGAGGACCTCTACTAGAGACATTTATCTTTGCCTAGTTGGCCCGACCTTTTGTCCGGGAAAATCTCAAGCTCTCATTGGCTCGTCCCCCCATTTGCTATTTTTTCCCGCGCTGTCAACGCACTAACTCTAGTTGTTCCATTACTGTAGTCGGAGTGTTGTCAGGGACAATTTTAGTTTTTATATTTCTATATTTCTAAATTTCTAGTATTTATTTTTTATTTTTACTTGTTCGATATTTGACTTGTTTTTAGAATTATTATTAATTCAAGAATTGAAAATAAATGAGTTCAGTCGTTTCGTGAGACGTGAAAGGAGAAAAATAGTTTCATTCTTAGTCTAGACTCAAAATCCTAGAAGTGGTTGGAACACAAATACAAATGTGCTAGAAAAGCAATAATTGCATAAAGTAAAACATGTTAATAAAATAAGTCCTGGTTGAATTGTAGGGTGTATTGTTATTGTACTTTTTAACTTATGCCACTCATCAAGATTAACAATTTTCAGGCTCACTTCAGTGGTTCAATGGTAGAGCTACGCGGTGCCTAGTTTGATATATACACTTTTCACAATAACAGTTGTACTGGTAAGGAGGATGCAATAGATAAACTTGAAAAACTCACATGGCACATGATAATCTTATTAGGTTAGGTGGTTAGGTACTTAACTTAAGCCCCGTTTACACGGTGATAGTTGGTGCGATAGTTGCGGTCATGACAGCAACTATCTCAACGACTATCACCGTGTAGACTACGTGATAGATTTTGTCGCGATAGAATTATTTGCCATCACACTATCTCGTCTGACGAGATNGGGCCCCTCTATCTCCCTTCCAGGGGCCCCAGATCCCAGGGGGCCCCCCGTGCATCACTTCTGACTTATGCAGAATATTCAATAAAATATTAAAAGAACATTTTATGCTAAAAGATAAAGATACATTGTTGTTTAAGAACCAAAAGCAAATAAGTGACATTGACACAGAGAGAGAAAAAAAGAAATAATTATAAGATTAGTAATATTTCTTCTGACTTATTTAAAATAAACAATAAATCTTAAGAGAACATTTTAAACTAAAATATGAAGATACTTTGTTTTTTAAAAGCAAAAAATAAATAAAAAAGTTAATTATTTTTACTGAAACAACTCTTTTAAAAATTATAAGTGACACTGATAGAGAAAAATAAAGTAAGTATAAAATTGAAATATCACTGCTGACTTATGAAGAATATCCATTAAAAAATGAAGAGAACATTTTAAGCTAAAAGATAAGGATACCTTGTCATTTAAGGACCAATAGCAAATAAGTAAAAAGTTAATTATTTTTGCTGACGCAATCCTTCTAAAAATTATAAATGAACCAAAGGAGAAAAAAAAAAAATAGTATTTCTGTCTAATAAATGGAATAATTGGTCATAAATTGCACCAACATTAAAGTTTTCTCATTAATAGTTAAAAAGAAAGCGGAACTCATATTTTCATTTAGGCAGTGACGTTTATTCAGGGTGATGCTTATTTTGCAGATAAGCTACAAGACTTCATTTCACAGCCACCCTGACGTATATCAGCATTCTGTTAAGTTATTAATTTAGTGTGCTCGTCCAATATTTTCTGTGTATCGTCTCATTTCAAATATATTAAGTTTAAGGAGGTATTAATCTCATTTTCCATATCTTTCTGGGCTGTTAGTAGTTCAGATATTACGGCATTCAACATTTTCTGTAGAACATCCACCGTGATAGCATTTGACAAGGTTTTAGGTGTTGAGCAGTGGTAGCAGTAAGGCTTTGGGGGCCTCCCCGCAAACCTTTAGTAGGGGCCCCTCTATCTCCCTTCCAGGGGCCCCAGATCCCAGGGGGCCCCCCGTGCCGCGGGGTCTGCGGGATCCTTATCGCTGCCACTGGTGTTGAGTTGTCTGATTTATAGGTTTCACTCACCTTGATCGTATCCACACCAATGTTACAGGCTCCCTAAAATTTATAAGTTGCTAAGTGTAGAAGGAGAAATCTTGACTCCTTCCCACTTTTTAGGGGTCAATAGATCTCTGGATTACCATCCAAAACAAGAAAGTGGTGCTTCTACTCCAGCAAATCTTGCTGGGGACGTGGAGGAAGTTTCTAGAAGCTCCTGGACCACTTCTGGAGAATATGGAGGGATGAATATCTTACTTCATTAAGAGAAAGAAAAAAGAAGCACCACAAGCAGGGAAGAACTGTAGTGAAAAGGCTACCTACCTGAAGATGGGGAAGTAGTTCTTCTAGGAGAAAAGACACCAATGCAGACATGGAAAATGACTCGAGTGAAGGAGTTAGTTTCCAGCAAATATAGACAAACACGGTCGGCCAGATTGAGAGTACCAACCAGTGAGCAGCTCCTGACACGGCTGGAATCTTTACCCTACCCACTTTGAGGTTATAGTGTAGAGCTCGTTCTTCTAAAGTAATGGAACAACTAGAGTTAGTGTGTTGACAGCGTGGGAAATTGAGTGACACACAGATTGGCCAACCTCTCTGGGGGGAAAAATAAAGCCACTAGGTCTGTAGGTACGGGTGGGGCAGCGTTTATCCAGATGGCCTCTCCCCTCCACTAGAGACATTTATCTTTGCCTAGTTGGCCCGACCTTTTGTCCGGGAAAATCTCAAGCTCTCATTGGCTCGTCCCCCCATTTGCTATTTTTTCCCGCGCTGTCAACGCACTAACTCTAGTTGTTCCATTACTGTAGTTTAAAATAACAATTTGGTTTAAATTTTTGGTTAATTTTACACTTCAAAGAATATAATCAGCTGACCAGGCTTAGATATCATTACCAAAGTTGAATATGGCAGATTTACCAATTATTATTATTATTTTTTTTTTTTTTAACAAATTCTTTATTGGCATAAGTANGCCATCACACTATCTCGTCTGACGAGATAGTTGAGTGTTCTATCACAGCACTCAGAGTACTCACGCGGATTATATAAAAACTACAACGCTAGATACTAGACGCTGATTGGCTTAATACTTTTTTATCAAGTGATAACAGATTTTAGGCAACAAATATGAAAGCTTGCTTCACATTTGACATCAGATTTTGTTTTTTTCGACAATGTGAATATATTCCTTTTACTGTGTGTGTGTTATATTTTAAAATTATAATATATTTAATGCTTTATTTCCGTATCCCAGTAAAAAATGTATTATGTGGATGTAACATTGAGTGCAAGACAGCAAGTTTTGACGTATTTTTACTCTCACCGTGTAGACTGCACACCTCGGCGATAGTTGTATGACGTAGACTGACATGATAGTTCTATCGTGGAAGAACTATCACCGTGTAAACGGGCCTTTAGGTACAACAAAACTCACGACTCACACTGGGTATACACGGTTAAAAAAACCCGCCATTTGTATTTGTACTCAGACATGCGCACTCCCTATACAGGTGCCCTCGTGGAACAATATACTAAATAAAGATCTATCCGAAACAATGTTAAAAAAAACGTTGTTTTCTTTCATAAGTTTTCTAGTTGTCCCTTTTTTATATCAATATTTAAAATGTTGGGTCGATAAGGGTGTAATAAAAGCGAAGATTATTGCATAAAGGCTATATTTCGCCCCCCTCCGGGGCATAATCATGACAAAATCATCATAAGAATATTATGATGTTTTAGGCATGATTATGCCCCGGAGGGGGGCGAAATATAGCCGTTATGCAATAATCTTCGCTTTTATTCAACCTTATCGACCCAACATTTTAATTGTTGTTTTCTTTGTTTAAATCGTTAATATAATGCGATTAAATGAACTTACCGATCTTTATCACTTCATTCATAGCGGCGAGCGGCGAGGCGTCGCGGTCGCGTCGATGTTTGATTTTACTTAAAAATATAAAAAATTAACCTTCTCATTGAATTTATGAATTTTGAATCTTTTCCCGTCCTTAAATTACAATTATTTTAAATATTAAGTTGCACGTGAATGCTTGGACGGATAAACGCTGATCAAGAACTTTAACCTGAGTAGTATTATAAAAGATAAACATGTCTAACGTCTAACCTACCAAATTTCAACTAAATCGGTCTACACTCAAGTTATAGTCACACGCGTGAACGTTACTAACTGACAGACAAACTGATGAGGTGCATATTTTGATTTTGTTACAATTAAAAAGCTTGCTACGCTCATTCATCAAATACCTAGTACCTAGAGCCTAGAACTTCGGTTGTTGTCCTTCTGTTTAGATTGAACTATGATATAGCCATTAAAAGTATTAATAAACGACGATTTCAGATAAAAATGTTTGTTGTATTAGTATTAGTTATTGAACAAAAATTAATTTGAAAAAGGTTTCTAATAACCTAAGTAGCATATCTTTGTCCTAGGATATCTACAGGTCACTTTTCTTTTGACACATCCTGTAGATGATAGAAAGTTTGATACTGGCTACTGGACATCTTTTGGCTGACCCGATGACCATCCATTGTCCGTCCATGTCATATCCAGTAGGGACAATTGTTGTGGGACGTAGATATTATAAATGCTCAAAATGTATATTTTTCATATAGTGAAGGGTTGTGACAATACCCATGTGGTGTCTAATCAGCTATGGTATTTACTCTAATACTCCTTAATGTCGATCCCAAAGTGAGATCTATGATTGATTTTATTAGTACCTACTATGAATCTAATGTGATATCTGCTGGGTTTGAACCCGGTTCTGCCTGCTCATCGGTCGTTCACTTTGAACCTCTAGATATTTTCCCATTGGGCCTGGGCCATATTCAAAATGTATAAACCATAAATATATCTTTCGAGTATTCCAGACTGTTCCATATCTTTCACTTAGACATTGTCCTTTGTATTACGTAATAAATCCACTTTTGATTAAATCTGTTAACTTTTTGTAATATATTTTTTTAATTAATTTTATTACACTTACAATAACATCCACTCTCAGAATCAATTTTAACTTAGACGAATAAAAAAAAAATTAAGGGATTATCCGAAGACTAATTTATAAGAAAATGGCAGGTCAATATGAGCCTAAAGGCCCTTTTACACAATCAAACATTTTGCGCAAAATGTTTGCGCAAACCTGATGTCGGGCAAATTTAGGCCAAACATGTTGACCGTGTATGGAGGCCTTAAAAGAAGAGACAACAGAAGAAGTAATTATACAAATAATGACATTATAATTAAAACAAATCAAGAAATTAAAAATAAAATTTAAACTTATGCAATATACCTAATCAAATTAAAAACATTGTTTGGAAACTAAATTATTTTCTTAAGAATTGTAATTTTTATGTTGAAAAAACCCAATTATTAGGGTTTAATAAATGCGTTTCTCTTAATAAGCGTTTAACGTTTAAGCGTGTATATTATAATACTTTTTGTCTCGCTAACAGTTATTTAATCGAACATAATGTTTCCAGCCAACCGAAAACCAAAAAAAAAAAAAGAAATTAAATATTTTAATTTGAAATGTCCCATTCTTTTATGGTTATTTTTTTCTAAATTTATAATCTTTGGAGTGAACTGTTTATTATTTATCAATACATACATACGCACTACTCACTACACAATTATATAAGTACCTTTCTCTTAACTATATATGTACGTTGAAATTTATGTTAACATGAACGAATGTTTTAAACAAGAAATGTATGTAATAAGTGTTACCTTGATCATAGCAGTTCTCGTAAGAGCGGCCGCAATATTGCCCACAAACGTGTACCGGATAATATTCACCGTGCAAAAGTACAGTATAAACCCTAAAACAAAAGCTTTACCGATTTTCTTAAACCTCTGAATCCATAACAGTTTATAGACCTGCTTGTAAATTCGATTGAGGTCGCTTTCGGGAAACTCGGCTTGAGCGCACATCGCGTTAAATTTGCAAACGTCATCGTCAATTGATTTAACGGTACTTGCTTTCGGAGATTTCATATTCTCTTAATTCTGTACTAAAGTTGAGGAAAGTATTCGGACGGTAGGAGAAGGAAAGAGCGAATGAATCTGTTTCTCCGGTGATAGCCCTAGAATCTAATAATGGGTTAGCACCTGGGGTTCCGGCACAAGTCTAGGTAGCCAAGCGCCTGCGGAACCGTCCCTATATCGATTCTTACAGTCAACCGGATTTTAAAAGGATCATCACACTCGGTATCACACTTACTTTACCGGAAATTCGATTAAGAAGCTTCCTCCTATAAACCTCTACTACTTTCTCTGCGCACATTTCCTTTATACTCATAAGTTTAGGACTTAACACCATAGAAAAACTGAATGGGTGCACAAATAGAACCAAAATAAATTTTTAATAAAGCAGTGTGCTAATGTGGCCAAAATTGGTTCGATTCGTCGAAAATTGACGAAATAAAAAAAAAAAAAATTAAAAGTGGCTAAACAGCTAATTTTGTCGGTCATAAGGAAGTGATAGTGAATCAAGTGTCCAATTTTGGCTCTTGGCTCCAGAACTTCTGTCATAAAGCAAAATAGAAAGGAAAGTTTTTTAGGTAGCCCTAAAAGAGGCATATGTTTGAACACTCTTTATTCTGGTCCAATCTTAGAAAAGTTGCCAAAATAGGGGGAACAAAACTGTTTGATACAACTTACACAAAAATGCCTCATACGAGTACATGTACATAATAAGTGTTTCCCAGTTATAACTTGTATCGAATTATCCTGGTTACATTGAATTAGTATTGAACATTATAACAAAATTTACCATAAAAGTAACTCCTCCCCGGCGGGGAATCAAACCGGGCCTCTTGGCTTCTTATCGTCTACGTTTATTGCTAGAGTTTTTAGAGGGTGGCGCCCCCAAACTTAGAGATTTCACCTCAAAGTGTGATTTTTCCGAACACGTATACGCCAAATTCCATCAATAATTTAGGCTTGACTCGCCACGTGTCTGTACAGACAACAGACTGCAGTAATTAAAAAAAAAAAAAAAAAAACTTTTTGGACTCAGGGGACTTGTCAAATCTCAAAATCGAATATTTGCACACAATTAACGCACTTTCTCTTTATTTTTATATACGTATAAACACTTTTTATATTTATTCGAATTCGAACATATTTTTTCGCACTTTTTTTATTCTTTTATATTTAACGACGAAACACAGCTCATTTTATCGGGCTTGAGCATGAAGAGGCGATTGCGATTGAAGTTTCATTCTTTTCAGTCATAGACCATCTGTATACGAGGCATAATAGGGAGACGATTTTATTTTTAGGAAGCCCCCAAATAAAACGTTTCGGGGCCAAGATTAATGTAAGAAGTGGTGTTCCAGAATCGTCTTTACAAGCCCGATTAAATAAGACACGTGTGTCAATTTCGGCATTTTTTAAAGACAAAATCCATCGGTTATACCCATGATAATTGCCAGTAAAAAGTGGCGATACGTGAGTAATGCTATCGGGTGAATGTTTAAGGTTTAAGTTTAAATGATGTGTCTTTTTATGGATCTAGGGCCTACAAAAAAACGCCTGTATTTTAGGCACAATAGGAGGACAACTTATTTAAGAGAGCCCTAATAATCCAAGATTACACTGTAAACTTTTTAATCTAGAGTGGCCGTAGCGGGCGCAGTGGGGGCCCTACACCGTACCTAAACTAAAGTTTGTGCCAAATAATAAGTCTTATAGTGCTTTGATAGCGCGGGAAAGTAAAAAAAAATGGGGTGGAGAAAAGGGCGACTCCATAGAGTTGACATTCAAGGGGGGCTATACTCGAGGGTTTAGGCGATATGGAATACCCCCAACCATACAACCATTGAGTGCAAGAC
>KZ651758.1:2583-13341 GCA_001010745.2 Gerris buenoi
AAGAAGCAGGTATTACTGGGTATTAAGTATTTCTTATTTCCGTGACAGTGACTTTTGTCACCTATTAAAAAAATAATAGGTATTGGAATCCAGTTTCAGTATTCAAAACTTCATATTTAATATATCTTATCCCTTGTCACTTGTCACTGTGTGGAACGGATCCAGGTAGAGAGAGGGCTTTCTGCTAAGTAGAAAAGGGTACAGGCCAAAGGATTAAATGTAGGAAAAAGAACCTTCCCCACTAATACCACATGATACCACTCTTACTACATACACTTACCTTAAACTTAAAAAACTTTAGGGGCCGTTCCGTAACCAGTGACAAATTTAATAGCTTTAACCAAGTCACTGTCACGTCGGTAATAGGTGACACAGTTGGAACCCTATTATTTTACCTATTACGTTAAATAACGCACATCTCTAATAATAATAATTTATTTACATAAAATAATTATAACACCACAAATAGCTTTTCCAGGTGTCTGTAAACTTTGTTTTCCATTTTTCTCAAAATACAAAAAAAAGTGACTCTCATCTTTTTTCCCGTGTACCCTTCAAATGAGATTATATTAATTCCACAAGCAAGCAATTAGGTTTTAGTCAAGCTACATAGAATTGTGAGAAATTATATACTATATTTCAACTTAACTTTTCTATATTCACAAGTCAGATTTTACAGAATTGAGATAATTATTAATTTCATTTGACTTTATGTTCCCTTGAGGGCTTCAACAGAAACTTAAGACATTCTCCAAATGAAATATGGAATCATAAACAATAGTTTTAAATTTTACCATTAATAATACCATGTCACTTAATACCCAGATCTAAATAGATGTAAAAGTATATTTCTTCCTTCTGTTAAGTTTTTAAAATGTCAGTTACAGTTTATCTCTAAGGTACTGATTTATCAAGCAGATATCAACTACAATATTTTAAATTTTAAGTAAGAAGTATGGGAGCCAGGGTGGCCAAGGTGCTAAAAACACCGCGTAGCTATCACTGAGTCGAGNTTCTGTTAAGTTTTTAAAATGTCAGTTACAGTTTATCTCTAAGGTACTGATTTATCAAGCAGATATCAACTACAATATTTTAAATTTTAAGTAAGAAGTATGGGAGCCAGGGTGGCCAAGGTGCTAAAAACACCGCGTAGCTATCACTGAGTCGAGGCAACTCGAGGTCGTGGGTTCGTTTCCCTGCCATGATACTCTGAATTGCATTAATGAATCGCGGACGGTGCAGGGCGAGGGACACCCTTTATGGGGACTCTTCCCCCACTCTTTGATGTGGGTCCGATCCGTGTCATGATAATGTAATTGTTATCAATGGTTCGAGGACGGAGCAGGGCGAGGGACACTCTATATAAGGACTCTTCCCCCACGCTTTGACGCTCGCTTATATAGCTTACTAATGACCACACCATACTTGCTTCGGCGGTACAAAAGGCCTGAGTGATGGCCTAATTGCAAGGTTCGAACAAGTGGTTCGTCCTACCCGTTCTAGTAGGAAGTACTAGATTACTACTAAGGGTAAGTGTCCATCCGAGACTAAATCTCGAGAGCTAGTCTCGTGATTAGTCTCAGAACCTTATCCACTTGTGAGCAACATCAGCCTCTCCCGAGTCTCGGAGAGTCGGCGAGTCTCCGAGACTAGTCTCAGCCCCATGTCCACTAGCGATTTCAATCTCGAGAGCGAGTCTCCATACTAAAAAGTCTGAGATGGACACTTACCCTAAGTTGTTTAAATTAAATAATAGATAAACTTTTCTAGTAAAAAAAAAAAAAAAATCCTGTCCAGGGAACTGAGGAATCGAAGCCTGATGTTCCACTTAGTATTTAGCAACTGATTTTTTTTCCGAAAAATCGACTTAAATTCTGCGGTAGGTAAGAAATAAGTATTTTTAAAAGTAAAGTATTGTGTGAAAGTTCACTCAATTGTTTTGTACTGTTAGACCTGTAGGCTCTGTTGTAAGGTTAGCACAATATCGTAACAAACGAATAAGTAAGAAGTATTGATACTTACATACCAATTAGCATGTCCCAATGGTCGCAATTTTAAATGTCTAAAGCAGGGGTCATTTTTTTCAACCTATTTGTCTACTAGGGCGCAAAACCATATCAGGAAATTACCAGACCTACACAAAAAAGAAAACCAGATGGTTTATGAGACTGGGTAGACCCAACCTTAGAAACATGGTTGGCATTTTAACGCACCGCCAACTCAGAATACATCTGGCATTATTAAAAATTGAAGACGATCTTACCTGCCCAGTCTGCAGTGACGAAGAGGAGATGGCTTACTACTTTATAGGAAGTATGTGAAGGATATGGAATAATGCACTTGCATGCATTAAGAGTGGGAGAAATCAGGGAAGAGGAGCTTGTTAAGGCGGCAAGACATCCTCTCCTTTACAACCCAAACTAGGAAATTTGAGGGTGAGACTGAGGTAGTTTGATGGGCGTGCGCCCCAGGGGTTAGCAAAAAGGACCCAAATGCTGTCTAGCTGCATTAGGGAAGAGGAGAAAGTAATGAATAAAATCTTAAATGATAAGTGCAGGAAAGAGTAAATAATTATTAAAATTTCACATTTAATATTTTTAAGATGCCAACCATTTAGAAGGGACAACTTAAAAAAAAAGTTTTTAATTTTTAATAAATAGTTTAAAAAAGTCTTAAAGAATAAAAAAAATAAATTGTAACTATTAAAATATTTAGCTTAGTATTTTCAAGATGGTGGCCAATATGATGGGTGACCAATTAGTCACATATGTTATACATCGTTTTGAGCTCTTTATTTAATAGTATTTATCTTTATTTCATACAGTTTGGCCTTATCATAATTGCCTTGCATTTGTAGATAATTATTGTTCAATAGAATTATTGCAGGCTTACCAGTATATACAGCAATTATTTAGTTAATCGTTATTTAATAGAGTTATTGCAGGCTGGCTACATTCGCCTGTTTTAACAGAATTTGTTGGTGTTTTTTTTAGAATTTGTGCCAATAAATGGCTTGCTGCACTTGCCTTTTTAATCAGCATTTGTAGATAATAATACTACAGGCTCTCTAAGCTCGTCTTTTTATGCAACAAATTCTGTCTTGACAGTTGACGAGCCAGCAAGAACTTTAGAATAAAATGTCTACACAAGGAATAAAATATGATAAAGCCCAGCTGTCTTGATAGGATCTGTCATAAATAAAGATTATTAAAAATGAAGGAGCGTAGCGAGGCTGCAAGAATTTTATTAATTAAAATAATCTAAAAATACTGTATAAACAGACGAGTGTAGCGAGCCTACAATAACTTTATATTAACTAAAGATTATGTGCAATGCTGTAACAACTGACATGCTATGCATCATTTTGAAGAGCTAGTACTACAGTAGACTAGTACTACAGCTAGTACTAGAGCTACTATACAATGCTTTGCATTGTATTGAAGAGTAGGAAACGAATTTGAAACAAGTAACTATTATTTTAGTTACCTTTTGTAAGCTGGGAAGTAAAAATATGTTTTCTCAATAAAACCTATCATATCTTGATAAGTAATGATTTAAGAGAATTAGAATTAGTCTCAATTGATAAAATACGTATCAAAGGGCACCTCACTTGAATACTTTTATTTAAATTTTTTATAAAATGCTCCCTCACCTAAAAACATTTGATGTAACAAAATCGGGTAAAATATATCCTGAAATTTTGGAGACAAACAAAATTCTATTCTAATACCAAGACAAAGTTTCATGAATAAAAGAATTTTGTAGGTTTTGATGATAATTTTTAGAGTCTATTTTAAGGCCGGGCCACACCTCTCCGCACTGTATGACGGCCGTGTGTTGGACAACACTCGGTGAGGAATAAACCTAAGGAAATGTTAAAAAGTAAACAAAACTATTCTAAGTGTCGGTGCGGAGAGGTGTGGACCATGCCTAACATTTCCTTAGGTTTATTCCTCACCGAGTGTTGTCAACACATGGCTGTCATACGGTGCGGACAGGTGTGGCCCGGCCTTTACCAGTATTATATAAAGAGGAGATATCCGTTTTAACAACATAAGTCATATTTAATTACATAACTGTAATAAATAAGCTACGGATCGGGAAAGGAAAAAATAAATAAAGAATAATTAGAAACACATTTAGTAATAAATACATTTTATTGATAATTATACTACATATATATTCTAAAAAAAGACTAGCTGTCTTTGTGCAGTTAAACAACATATTCAACAAATTGATTTGAGGCAACTTCTCAAAAAGGGAAGAATCAGTACACATACATTTTTTGAAAAAAAAAAATAAAAAAATAATAAATAATAAAAATANAAAAAATAAAATTAAAAAATACACCTTATAATAGCACAGATTAATGAACAAAAAAAAAAAAGTTATTTTGTCACAAAATGCATCTAGAAGTCACCTTGTTTAACTGTTACTACTGTTATCAACATGAAATTATACAAAGTAGCTTCCCATTTATTCATAAAAAATAAAAAAAATATCTGATAAATTAAAAAAATTACAAAAGTTTTTGCCCCTAAAAGGAAAAAACTAGCATCTTTTGTAAATTACAGTAACTTATTAAATGCATATCTCTTTAAAAATAAGTATTGGAACAAGAGAATAGTTTTTTTAAAAAAAAGGAAGTGCAAATTAAAGCACTCAAAAGCAACAGTGAAAGCAAAAAGTGAAAATTTTGTCAAGTTGACTAAATAAATAATTGATAAGTAAATATACAGTTGAAAAAAAGGCAGAAATGATCATTTATACTCAATTGAGGAAGAGAGTGAATTTAAATTCATTCATTATTAAAAAAAAACATCATAATTCAGTAAAATACATAATAGTATGAGTTGAAACGAGTTTCAACTTGTAACAAACATTTTTATTTTTCAATGATGATAGTGCGGCCGAAATAAAAACAATTGATAAAGAAAATAAGAAAAATGTGATGTCTATAAGAAATTTTCTCATAGAAATATAAGAAAATAATTCGGAAAACTGCATACTGTCTCTGAATATATAATAAGAGTAATTAATGGTGCATACATGGAGCCTTGTATCATTCCAACCACCACCAATAATTAGACTAATATCATCTATTTAATGCATCCATTTTATTATATTTTATTTGAAATTAGCATAGCAGATCTTTATTTTAATGAATCCTCAGTAGTTTTTTGGGAAAATATTTAATATTTTCTAGGAACAGATATTTTCCAAAATTTGGTCTTTCAAACACTAAAAATGTTAGCGGGATGCGTATTATAGTGAGATAGGATTGATTCATAACATAAGCTACTATTGCATTATTAATCTCACTCCTGTTAGTTGACTTAGGCTAGGACTGATTAATTTCTTTAGTCTAGGGTGAGAAATTATACATTTATCTATAGATATACTACTACTAGTCTTGAGTTTTAATTAGTCCAGACTGAAGTATCAGTGATCAATGTTCTTATAACATACATAACTGGTGACTAATTACCTTTGTGATGACTATTTATAGTCACCACAACTCAAGTGCTTGTAGTAAAAATTAGTAACAAGAAAGACTCAACGAGATAAGGCCAATAAAGAAAAGATGAGAAACGGAAAGTCTGGGTTGTGAATTATACACAAACTATTAGTTAGCATTGATCAATGGATTCCACCTTATCAAAAAAAAACTCCAATTGATATTGCCTTTTTGTAACCAGATTTGTTTTATCACAGGTTTTTATCTGTGATGATGATGAGTGATGTTATAAGAAATGGTCAGTACATGACTATACTGGAGCATAGTTGAGTAAACAAACTAATTTAATCAAATTGGAAGTGTAAAAATCAAAGAGGATTTATAAGAATGGTGATCAAAATAATAAAAATATTTGTTTAATCTTTCTCTAACAACCTCTGCTTAGACTCTAGAGATGTGCGTTATTTAACGTAATAGGTAAAATAATAGGGTTCCAACTGTGTCACATATTACTGACGTTACAGTGACTTGGTTAAAGCTATTAAATTTGTCACTAGTAACGGAACGGTTTAATAGTGACTTTGTCACCTATTAATAAAATAATAGGTATTGGCACCCAATAGCACATCTGGTCACGGATCCTTAGAGGAACATAGCAGGTAGCAGAACTACTTCCTTTCAGTGGCAGTGACTTTGTCACCTATGAATAAAATAATAGGTATTGGTACCTATTACCAGATCGGAGCTGGAATGGTGTCACCTATTACTCAGATTTAATAGTCTAGCCCATCTCTATTAGACTATCTCGAATCAGCTCAGCTCATATATTCAAGAGTTCAGACACAATCTCTCTCAATCACTTGATTTTTTCAGCTTCATCTAAGCTGTTCTAAGTATTATAACGCTTTAATATTTTAACTTAATATTACCCTCTATACTTGCCACTTCTCTACAATCAAAAGCTCGGAGAAATAAAATGTAAACAATAAAAAAGATGGTATGTTGTTGTCAATGTTGTTTTTGTAATCATTTTAACAAAAAAAACAACTCCTCCGTTCTGATAAGAAAAATAGAATGTCTGATCCCTTTCAAGCCATAAATAACACTTCTTTCATTTAAGAAAGATTGTGAAAGTGATTTAAAATTATTTATAACAATGAAAGGTGAAATTGACATTAAATAATATTAAATCATTGTTTTAGGATCATTCTCTGCAATTAATTAGCTAGAACTAATAGATTCGTTAAAGTTAGTGGAATCAGCAAGAGTTTGCCTAGAGTTAAGAAGTAAAAATTATTTATATGAATTAGTAAGTCTCAAATGATTATAACTAAGACCTCTACCTTTTTTATAAAATAATAATTTATGTAATCTAAAAATCTAAGTAAATAAAAACAAGAAACATTAGATAGTCTACTTAATAAATCTTAATGAGTAAAAATTGATTGGCTAAAAAATCAACGTACAATAGCAATTTTAAAAAAATTAGAAATAGGAGCAACAATGGTGGCCATCTTTAAGGATTTGAAGAAATTATCTCTCTACATAAAATCATCGAACTTTTATCAGATCATTCATCAGATCAGCCTTTATATGACCATAATAAGCGCCCATTACAGAAGATTAAAAATAAAACATTAAAAAATTAAAATGAATAAGAGAAAGGCAAGGGAGACAATAAGCACTGATGATGATTTTATAAAAGTTGAAAGCTGTTATAATNGCAAGTAAACATTTTATTGGGTGATGAAAAACGATAAAAGACCTAGATCATTTTGATGGCATTTGATGAAAAAAAACCACCTTTTAAGTCATCAATTATATTCTTAAAACGAATATTAACAGAAGCCTTTTTACAAAATAATAACCAAAACGGTGACAAAAAAATAAAAATACTAAGTTAGGAAAAAAAATCAAACTTCAGAAAAACACCCTTTTAAAATTTTCAATTAAATTAAATTATCTGTATTTTTCCTTTTTTATTTAACAAAAAAAAACCATCAATGATTTATGATTTATGTTAAAATTAAAAAAAAATTAAGAATTAAACTTATCAAAAAAATTAATAAGAAGTAAAAATTATTTATATGAATTAGTAAGTCTCAAATGATTATAACTAAGACCTCTACCTTTTTACAAAATAATCATTTAAGAAAATTAAAAACAAAGTTACTTATTAGTTATTAAAATAAGATAAGTCTACTGAATAAATCTTAAAGAGTAAAAAAATTGATTGGTTAAAAATTCAACGTACAATAGCAATTTTAAAAAAATCAGAAATAGGAGGTCAAAGATTTGAAGGAAATGTCCCTCTACGTAAAATCATGGAACTCTTTATTTATCAGATCAGCCTTAATAAAGCCATCATCAGCGCCCATTACAGAAGATTAAAAATAAAACATTAATAAATTAAAACGAATAAGAGATAAGGGAGACAATAGGCACTGATGATGATTTTATAAAGGCTGAAAGCTGCATTAATAAATTAAAATGAATAAGAGAAAGAGAAGGGAGACAATAGGCACTGATAATGATTTTATAAAGAATGAAAGCTGCTTTAATAAATTAAAATAATTAAATGTCATAAAGAGAGGGTTTCTTTTATTTCTTGATTATAAATTAAAAGTTTTAAAATATCAGACCACTGATGACAAATCAAAGTTGATGAAAATGCTCTTTATTTAAAAGTTCGCAAATTATATTGTAGTTTGACAACACACTTCAACATTTTTACTCAATAAAAATTTACTTAGTAAGAGTAAGTTTTATTAAAGTTCAGTCAAATAAACCTACTTAGTACTAAAGATAGACTACTTTTAGATTTTTTATAGATACATGTTACGTACTTATTAAAAACAAAAAAACAATAGTAGGTAAGATGAGGGGCAAAGTCAAACTAAAGCACTAATAAGACACGAATTAGGGATTTTTTCTAATTAAGTCATAAAAAAATATTCCTAACTTAGCAAAATCATTAGTTTTGTGAGTTAAATAGTCCAGCCAAAACTTTTATGGTCATATCTATCCTTTTAAAGTAAAGAAGCTTAGATTTTAACACTCTTGAATCATAGATAATAATAATAATTTATAGAGAATAAGGTACTTCTTTAGATTGCTACTCCCTTCTGTCTTTTATAAGGGGAGTAACAGTCTAAAGAAGTGCCAATATTATTATTCTTGGAGCAAAATTTATCAGTTTACTGATCATTATCAATTTCCTGACATTTAATCTCTATGAACTCTAATTCATATAGACTAATATCTACAAACTTTATTGTTTCTCCCCTTATAAAAAAAACAGAGGAGAGTAACAAACTAAAGAAGGTGTACAATATGCTCTTCTTTAGACTGTTGACTCCCCCCATAAAAACAGAAGTGTAATATTCCTTTGTTCCAAAGTATATTGGAGTAAATATCCCCTTGTCTTAATAGTTATTTAGTCAAAGTCATCACATAGGGAAGTAACAATCTAAAGAAGTACTGTAAAATTGACCAGTTTGCTGCTTAATTTCACAGGAAACTAATGATGATAAACGTAAGTATTTAAAACCTGGTTATATTAAATTATATAATAGTTATAAGACAATTAGCTGGCCAATTTGTCACCAATGCTTTATTTATTATGATATGAATAAGCGCTACCACATCTTGATAGAAACAAGTAGCTTCAAGGAACTTGATCGAGAATCATAAAGGAAAAGCACTCATAAAACCAGCCAATATTTTAAGAGGCAATTCAAAGATTTTTTATTGATGATTGATTAACTCAACTTTATGAGATAATTATGAAAATTAGCGATAAAATAAAAAACACATATTTTGCAAGTAAACATTTTATTGGGTGATGAAAAACGATAAAAGACCTAGATCATTTTGATGGCATTTGATGAAAAAAAACCACCTTTTAAGTCATCAATTATATTCTTAAAACGAATATTAACAGAAGCCTTTTTACAAAATAATAACCAAAACGGTGACAAAAAAATAAAAATACTAAGTTAGGAAAAAAAATCAAACTTCAGAAAAACACCCTTTTAAAATTTTCAATTAAATTAAATTATCTGTATTTTTCCTTTTTTATTTAACAAAAAAAAACCATCAATGATTTATGTTAAAATTAAAAAAAATTAAGAATTAAACTTATCAAAAAAATTAAATAGATAAATAATAATAAAATGAATAAACACTAACATATAATAATAAAAATTAGTTGAATTATTGACTAGCATACAAAAACAAACTAATAANATTTATCAATCACGTGCCATATTCTAAATTATAGTAATAGTTACTAGTATTTTCTATCATTCTTTATTAGAGAATGATATGTGCTACAGGCTCTGCCAAACGAGAGTTAGTGCGTTGAAAGCGCGGGAAAAACTAGCAAATGGGGTGGGGAGCCAATGAAAGCTCAAGATTTGCCCTCTGGATAACCATATAAGAAGGTAAATTTAGTGGCTTTATTTTTTCCCTCGGAGGTTGGCCAATCTGTATGTCACTCGTTTTCCCGCGCTGCCAACACACTAGCTCTCGTTTGGCACAGACTGTAGACACAGAAATTAATTTATATCTGTTATACTAGGTTCGTCAACACATTGTCTGCAGAAGGACAAGACGAGGAATAATTTTCAAAATGCAATTAAGTCGTAGTAAGAAAGCTATGAGTGGAGTGAAGAGTCGAGAGCTTCGTATCCAAACTGGCCACGAAAATCTCTCCAATTCGATGAAAAGGAAAAAGATAGTGCCCAGTAGAGGAACTAAAAATAATAATTTAAAAAAAGCAAAAAAAAAAAACTTACAACATTAAATAACTTTTCCAGATTATTTATAATTAAAATTAATCAGTTACAAATAATAATAATAATAATAATACTCTTTGAAATGGAAGAGTATGAAAGTATCAGTCATAATTTCAAAAATTAAAATAAATAAATATACAAGATCAATGTTATTGGGTTATAACTATATTTATTTTTTCTTCACTATTTATTTAATTCTTCGTTTATTTTTTTTTTTTACATCTATGTCTTTTTAATGTAAAATTTAGATGTTTACAATACTTTAAAAATTATAAAGTTACAATGAGCATAATGAATATATTATCAGAGAGAGAGTACTTTAAGATTTTTACCAATTTTTAAAGTTATAACTAAGATAAAAATAAGAAATACAATTAAACGTGAAACAAAAAATTAAAAAAAAAAAAAATCTTAATTACAAATAAATAAATAATAAGGAAAAAAAAAATCAACTTCTTAACTAATGAAATAATAATAATTATAATAAATTAATTATTTTGG
>KZ651758.1:15375-28630 GCA_001010745.2 Gerris buenoi
ATATCTGTGTATGGGAGGTAAAGGGCACTATCTCCATTTTTTACGAAATTTAGGTTTTAACAGTTTCCTATTTATTTTTTCCCCCTTTTTTAGAGGTACAAGGCACTATGTCCTAAAACTAAAACTCACGGATTTTAGCCAGTAGGAAAAAGCACTATGAACCAACATGCTGGGGAGGTAAAGAGCACTATTTGGACATGTAGCTGTTTACCTCCAGAGAATTAAGAATAAGTTAGCACATGTCCAGATAGTGCCCTATACCCACTCCACTTAGTAGAGTGAGAGAGCTACTAGTCTTACCAGTATGGCCTTGCGCCTTGTCTTGTTAATATTACAAAAAATAAGTTCAAAAATCATTAAAGTAGCTCTCCTGAAAAATTTACAATTTGGCATGATACACAGATATGGTTATTTAATTGAGAGGAGGTAGCACCTGGCACTGCCCTCAAGTTCAATTATTCTTTTAAACTATCAACTGAAAATTAAACATTTTTTTTAAATATTCAACATTTTTATTGCTTCAATTATAGAGCCAAGTGATGCCTAATTTTATTAATGTAACTCTGGTCCTCCCATAGTCAGCGTTGAAGATGGCCTAATAAAAAAAAGGCTGAAAGCTACTTTTGAAGAATAAATATTCTTATAATTGAAGACTTTGTATAATAGTATTATTAATTAGATTTGTTTCGATAGCAAATCTCTAAAGAAGGGTGCTTCAACGTATCTACTCCAAACATAAAATATCTTAAGGTGTTCAAGATTCAAATTCAGAAAGGATTAATTTCACTTACACTAGCTGTTCCAATGAACACCCAAATGATGTTTTTAGATAGGGGCCCAAAAATCATGGCAAAATACATCCCTTAGATGAATATTACTACCAAAATTTCATAGCATTTCATGGTAACCACAAACTCAAAAATTACAAATATTGGATATTAAATAAAAAAAATCAAATGCTAATGAATCACTTAAAAAAGAAAGAATATAACGACAAAATAAAAACAAAAAAAAAACAAAAAAAAAAATACATTAAATTCTACCCTTTAAAAACCATTTTGAAATCTACATAAATTAGGTTTAAAATTTATTTAAATAAATAAATGAATTTTCTTTCTTTTTTTTTCTTGTCAAAAAATATAAAATTTAAATAATCTTTCGTCATTATAAAGTCTTATACCTTGCTTTTCTTACGTTTAGTCTTATTCCATAATAGATCAGTCCCAATCGTCCATTCCCTTCGTTCCGAATGATAAGAATATAATAAATAGATAAGGAAAAACAAATAAATGGTTAAAAAAAATAAAACAATTCAAATTATAAGTTCCTAGTTAAGAGATTTTTTTTACAGAAGATTCTTAAAATATATAAAATAAAGAAAGGAAAAAGATATTAATAAAATTAGCTTTGGTTAACAGAAAAGAAATTTATTTTTTTAATATTTTTAATTATTAATAAAGACTAGGTATTGCTAAATTTATTAACACAATTTATTATTTTTTTTATTTTAAAAAATAATTATAAATTAGTGAGTTTTTTCTCCTTTTTCGTAAAGCGGTGCAAAATTTAGTAGTATATATACGAGATTCAATAATTTTTTATTAATATTCTTCTCAATTATTTTAAACGAACATATTAATTTCACAACCACACACACATAATCTATAAA
This sequence comes from Gerris buenoi, assembly GCA_001010745.2. Classification (NCBI taxonomy): domain Eukaryota; kingdom Metazoa; phylum Arthropoda; class Insecta; order Hemiptera; family Gerridae; genus Gerris; species Gerris buenoi. The sequence continues at coordinate 17,045 of KZ651758.1, forward strand.
AGTATATCTATACAATGTTATTTCGGCTTACATTTTTTTATTTTTAATTAAAAGTTTTATCTAGGTATAATCATAATGGTAATTTAGTTAAAAGTATAATAGAATATTGACAAAGAAAGATGATTCCTTTTTCCAAATTATAATTTCATTAAAAGTTAAATAATGTACACTGAAGATAACAAAATAAGGAAAAAAAATCATAAATCATACTGAATGTTTCTTGTAAAGTAGTTAAATCCTTTAAAAAAACTCATATCAGGAAATAGTTGATATCAATTTTTTTTTCTTAGTACTTTCTTACTTTTTAAGGGTCCACAGGATTGTGGTATGAATCACAAAGGAAATTCTCGTGCCCTTAAGCAGTTTATAGAAATAACCTTAGAACAGATTAATAAATTTAAACATACGTTTGAGATAAGTAAGGTGAAGTGTGGGCAGGAAAGAGGAAATTCGCGCGGAAATCACACGAAAAAAGACAAGAAAAAATTGACACTTTCAAATATCGTGCCAGGAATTTAGGATTTAAGAGGAGGTCGTTTGCTTTTCATTTATAATACAATATTTTGATGATAGACATGCAAAACGTGACAATGTTAAATAACGTGCCAGGTAGTTCACAAATAATAGGAGGTAGACTGGCATTAAAAACTTGTATTTATTGTAGAACTGTATTTCACTGATAGAAGTTCTAAATTTTATAAAACAATTATAACTTTTTTTTTTCTTTTTTTTTTTAAACTTTGGTTATAATTTCATAAATAATTACTTCATTATTATAGCTACAAATTTTTAGTTGTGAAAATGTTTCTACCTCTAGGTTTAATATTAAAGGTGTATGAATTCCTACTGTGATTTCCCACACAATATATTTTTTTTGATAATTTTTTCTCCAGTATTTGACATGTTAATTTAATTGTTAAAAACAACTAGAGTCCATATGACTGGCTGGGGGAAAAAAATTAAATATAATAACGTGCAAAAAAAAGTGATACACAAGAGTAAAACAATATAAAAGTCCATTAATCATATAAACTGGATAAAAAAATTAAGAGATAACTGTAATATATCCCCTCTCCTTATCATTAATTGTTATTGTATCTATAATATTAAAATACATTTAGTCTAGAATCTGAAGCCTTAGTGTTCACATCATAGACTCCCCACTCCACACATCACATGGCGCAGTCAGTAGGACACGAACCTACGCTCCCATAGGGAATCTGATTTCCACTCAGATTCCGAACCATAACCAAGTGCTAAAAAATCATATACACTTTTCAAAACCCTTATGATCATACCTAAATGTCAAAAGCTAGAAAAATCAACATTGAAAGAGCACAGCAGATGCAGAAACTAAAAGCACAATTCATTTTTAGAGCACATTAAATTTAAAATGGCACCTATTTAACTAAAAACTAAAAAAAGTATTTCAAGAACAGTTTTCAGTAGCTACAAGTTTATTGGGTGTCCTCTTTTTGAAGTTTTGGTAGAAAATACAATAGAAGTTACGATAGCTTCCAACAATAAAGATAAGTACAAATACAATTAGAGTAGGACCCTGTTAATTGAGACAAGCGGTAATCCGAATGGATCCTCCTAAGAAAATCCAAGTTTACAACCATAAAAATGATATCGGAAATAACTTCTTACGATCATTCTCACTAACCCTGTGCACAATTACAACTTAGAAGATGCACTGAAAAATGAAAAAGATATAGACTTCAGTTTAGCTAACTGTTCGGAACTGATAGAAATATACATATGTATGCGTCATTATAATATATATCATTTACATGCATATGTAATTACATATCAAGTTCATGCTGTACATTTAATTTATCCATACTTATATCAATACAAACAACCTACCTATACATACAATTTTTACCCTGCACCTGAATTCGTCAATATTAACGGGTCCTACTGTATATGAAGAATTTATATTTTCTCATTTTAAATATAATAATTTAATAATAAACAATAGAATCAATAACTTATTAAATAGATGTGAGATATTCAATTAAAACTATTGAAACACAGTTTGATTTTTTTTTTTGGAGTTATTGAGGTGAAATTTCTATAAAGGCTAATATGACTTAGAACTTGACAGAGAACTATCAATGTGGCAGTAAGAAATATCGTTACAAAGTTATATTTGATATAGTGCAAACAAATATTTGATAAACTATTATTAAGTTTGTCAATATGACTAAATTGAAAACTCTTCACGGCAAATAGATCATAAAGGAATTTTATATACAACAGCGTCTATCTTTATCAATTTGAAATCTAATATCTCGCCCTTTTAACAAATCTTTGTATTATTCGATAAAACGCGATATTATTATTTAATAATCTCAGACTTTGATCAGAGCTCAAGAATTATTAGATTAAAATGTTAAAAAAAATAGTTAGTATTTTGTTTTCAATAATTGGCAAGAAAATGGCTTCACACAATCAAACTATTTATGACTTAAGTTCATTATAAAATTTTTCGATTTATTAATGAAAAACAATCTTATTGTATTTATTTATTTATTTTTTTTTTTTTTCTTCTTCCTTATACTCTTAGATACAAATTTAAAACAATTAATTGATTTTCATCAATCAATCATCAGATTTATTTAAGGTTTTAATAATATTGACCTATTCAGTAGGTTCACCTAATGTGTTATTAAAACTAACAAACATTACACAACCCATTCAATTCTATTATCTCATTACAAAATATAAATTAAATTTGATAACTTTCAATAGACAATAAAAAAAAATAAAAAAATTCAATAATGGTTCAATGATATTTGCCAGGATACCTTAAATTCAAATTTATAGAAGAAACATTTTTTGTTTGTCTACTATTTTTGACCGAAAACTTCAAATTTTAAAGTTCTTAAATGTCAAATATATTATTTTAATAAATGCAAATATAAATAATTTTAAAATGTCTGCATCTCTCTTAAAATAAAATAAAAAAAAACAATGTTTTTGTTTTCTAGCTTCGGCATAATTATAAATAATACAATTAATTATATTTTTTTAAAAAATAATAAAAAAAACACTAGAAATATTAAATGAAATTTTATCTCATTATTAGATTCAACTAATTTTAAAACATTTAAAATTATTTTTTTCTTCTTTACTTTTACCTTTATATCCCAAATCACAGAGACACAACAACAATTGCTTAGAAATAACAGAAAAATATGATATACAGTACAGCAATAAATTCGATAACCGATAAACATAAAGGAAAATTACACCTCATTAATTAAAATTGAAAACAATACCTTTCCTATATACCTTTGGAGAAGGTGATTTTTTTCGTATTTATCAACATTATTTCAAAATTAATAAATGAGGTGCAATTATTTACAATAATCTAAATCTTCCGGGCGGGAAAAAACCACATCTGTGATTGATTAATTCTTAAATTTCAAACATATTGTAAGAATTTTCTATGTCCTTCGTAAGTATCAGTTAAATGTAAAGATTAAATTATAATCATCTTCTTTGAGATTAATCCTTAAGCTTGAAATATAAGTAATTTGGCAAATTACAGACATGGTCTACTCCGGTAGATCTAGTTTTATCAGATTCTGGCCAAAAAAGCCTACCAAAATATTACAATAATCAACTATAGGCCAATTAAATTAATCCCTGTTTAAACATAGACATTGATTTTTTTATTTTTAACAACAATAAACAAAAAAATTATATCATCAGAATGATTTTAGATCAGATTCAAAATATTATATAAAATTAATATTGTGCTAAAATCTATATAAAGTTAAAAATAAGCAAAGAAAAATTAAAAAAAAAAAAATTGATATGACAAATAAATCACAACCAGCTTCTTCTTTTTTTAAAATAAATATTTTTTTTAATATAAATGCACTAAGGGCACAATTTAAAATTATCATTGGTTTGATAATTTAGCTGTTATATTATTATTTTTATTTCTTTTTAAAATTAAGCTTTTTTTTTTTTTTTTAAAAAAAAAAAAGTACACATTTAAACGTGAGGGAAGGATAAAATTACATATGGACACGATAAATATAAATAAAAAATTTGTTACAAAAAATTAGTTATTTTTTTAGGAAAAAAAAGCAATAAATAAATAAATATTGGTAGTAAAAATAATAAATTAAAATAAGTTTTTTACCTACTTACAATAAAAAAGTTTTTTTGATTTGACTCGAAGAATTGTAAAAAAAAGAAAAAGTTAAAAAAATAAGATCATGATCAAATGTCATGTGGAAAACGTAAACCGTTCAGTAAAGAGGACGAGGTGGCTGGAAGAGAGAAACTAAAGGATAATGCACTTACGCTGTCTTCTTTTTTGTGGTTCAGGCCTTAATACTGCTCTGACTGCTTCGTCAAATACCTTCAAACAGTAAGAAATATTGTTAAATAATAAGTATATTTGGATAAGCCAGTGTGTGGAGAGGAAGAGGAAACAGCTTACCATTACCTGGGAGTGTGTGAAGGATATGGAAGATTGCGCTTTCATATCTTAGGGAAGGGAGAACTTGGGGTAGAGGAACTTATTATATTGAAGTGGCAAGATATCCTTTCCTTCATAATCCAAACAAGGTTTGAGTGTGAATTTGAGGTGGTTTGATGGGTGTGGGAATGCCTGGGGTTGGCAAAAAGGATCCAAAGGAGGTTTGTTTGCTAGGCTAGGCCCAGGCCCCCCTGGGCTCTTTTTTTCTAGGGGAGTTTTTACACCCGAAGACGCAGGCCATTTAGGTGGGCCCATAAAACAAATCCGGGTAAAGGCCCCCGCAGACGACCGACTTTTTGTAGGTAGAGCCATTATACGTTCCCACCAACTTTTAATGGGTCGCCACCGACTCTATTTCTATTGTTCCTATTCACACTGTCTACTACCGACTTTTAATCGGCCGACAAATAGTCGGTAGTCTGCAGGGGCCTTTTGGGTCCGAAATCTATACACACTCGTGTGAAGATATGGTCGTTAACCTGATAGAATGTATGATATAATACTTTATACTTTAAATTAACAACACTCTTTTTAACAGGCAATATTAAACTCTTTTTTATTCACATATTTTTATACATTTTATAAAACAAGTTAATGCATTTAATATTATTTATAAATAAACTTGTCATGTCACGTGTCAGTTCCAACATAACCGTCACTCCCCTCCTAGTTGTATTACAACTAAGAGTGTTATCATCATGATTTCCAGGCTAAAACCTGGTGGTTCCACTCTTAAGAGGAGCTTCCCAATTGTTTAAACAATGCTAGGTGGACATTGAGTGGGGGCTGGTCTGGGAATCAAACCCAGAGCTATAGTCAGAAGCGGTCACCATTCCATCTACTGACCCTGCTCGAGGCTGCTTAACTTGCCTTATTGCAAGGCAAGCGCTCTAGCCTCTGAGCCACCCCCCCTCCCTGCCCCTTACTACTACTACTAGATAAGCCAGAAATTGAAATTAAGAGAGCTGAAGATGCATAGTATTTCATTTGTAAGAGGTGTAGTTCAATAACCAAACAATGTGTGCTACCGTTCTTTGTTTTCTAGCTTCCCAACTGATTGGGCCTCCACCTAACATGAAACAATATCCTGTGTAGGATTTTTTAAAGTTCTTAAATGTCAAATATATTATTTTAATAAATGCAAATATAAATAATTTTAAAATGTCTGCATCTCTCTTAAAATAAAATAAAAAAAAACAATGTTTTTGTTTTCTAGCTTCGGCATAATTATAAATAATACAATTAATTATATTTTTTTAAAAAATAATAAAAAAAACACTAGAAATATTAAATGAAATTTTATCTCATTATTAGATTCAACTAATTTTAAAACATTTAAAATTATTTTTTTCTTCTTTACTTTTACCTTTATATCCCAAATCACAGAGACACAACAACAATTGCTTAGAAATAACAGAAAAATATGATATACAGTACAGCAATAAATTCGATAACCGATAAACATAAAGGAAAATTACACCTCATTAATTAAAATTGAAAACAATACCTTTCCTATATANAATTGTTTAAACAATGCTAGGTGGACATTGAGTGGGGGCTGGTCTGGGAATCAAACCCAGAGCTATAGTCAGAAGCGGTCACCATTCCATCTACTGACCCTGCTCGAGGCTGCTTAACTTGCCTTATTGCAAGGCAAGCGCTCTAGCCTCTGAGCCACCCCCCCTCCCTGCCCCTTACTACTACTACTAGATAAGCCAGAAATTGAAATTACGAGAGCTGAAGATACATAGCATTTCATTTGTAAGAGGTGTAGTTCAATAACCAAACAATGTCTTCAAACCAAAAAAAATTAACAATGCCTTTATTAACAATTGACTGGTTTCGGCTGTTCTAAAGCAGCCTTCTTCAGATAAACTTAAGGTATAAAATAAGGCAATACTAGATTGTAAAACAACTAAAACAATAATTAAAATACTCTGGCAATTAATGTGGCATAGCTTCCTCGCATTGTATTTTGTATAATTTAATGATTTTATACCATTAAAACCTATTATTGTCCTATACTATAAAACCTATTATTAAGTTATTTTAATTTATTTAATTTTCCCCTATTTTTTTTAAATTGTTTTGATTTTTTACATTAGTTAAAAGTATCAATATAGAAAAATTGAAGGATCGCAGTTGAAATTAATCTGGGGGCCATCTTCAGGCTACTTTCCACAAATTTCATAAAAATAAGGTAAAAGCTTTTATATAGCGTATATTTGAGCACATGAGAAAGAGAAACTGATAGGCGCAGAAGATTGAAACTTATATGGGACCAACAATGGACTAATTATGACCTACCATACAAATTCCCATAAAATATGTACGTTCACAAAAATTTAGGACATACAGACACGGGCGGAACCAAAAATGTTTTCTGATTTCTGTTTTGGAATTTTTCAAATCGGACAAATTGAAATCGGATGTTTTTGATTGTTCTTCGGAACGATCACAAAACTTCCAGTACCTTCGGTAAGTTTGAAAGCTAAGCAAAGACAAAAAAAAAAAACTTATATACTAAAGAAGATTAAGACACATAGATCTTAAGCAAGATATCCTTCATCAAGCAGGTGTTATGTTAATAACAAATAATTAACTTGAAAAATACCAAAAAATCAAAGTTTTATAATAAGATAATATTCATTATATTTAAACCTTAACAAATAAAATCAAAGTTATATTGGTGTATTCCTTAAAAAAAAAAAAAAAAAAAAAAAAAAAACCTTATAAGTAGTAAAAAGACTTCTGTGGCCGCTGTGGTCACTTTAATTGTTTAGTTTATTTTGGATTTATTTGTCACCAAATTTCAGTATTATTTTTCGTTATTATTAAGTTGTTTCCTGATCCTACTTGGTCAGGCTGAGTTGATTTAAGTGACATATTCTGTCATCCTGGTCAGTCCTGATCCAAGTAGGAGAGGGAAACTTCTTTTACGAGATAACCAGATGTAACCAGAGTTTTATATTATAGAAGAAAAAGCTGTGTTTAGTATAATATAATTCATAATCTCCGTAAAACGTTTCTCTATTCTTAGACACAACTTCACAATAGTTTAACGTCTTCTATTCATAAATAATCAGTAATCTTTTTTAATTTCTGATAAATTAAGTCAGTAAGATTAAATAACAATTGGAGAATCAAGAGAAATTCAGTGTTGTTTTATTTTTATTCTTTTTAGCCAGACATCTGGAGATATAAAGAGCTACAATAAAGCAAATCAGTGAGCCTGGTAGGAAAGCTATATTTAGAACATAATAGTATAAAAAGGTTGAATGTTTTCAACAACACTGTCTTTTAACATGTATTAATAAACTACCAGATGTCATTCCTCCCAATATTTTCATTTAATTTCTCTTCCAGGCTTTTTACAAACTTCACGATATTTATTCTTTTTTTGTCTCAAAATTAACGAAAAGATAGTTTTCACCTCAATTACTTTAATTTTTTTGTATTATCTCCTGATAAATATATAATAAAATATTAATTAAAAACAAGCTTTTATTGCATTCTTCTCAGCAAACCCTTTCATTTGATACCCATATCATGGGCATGTTTAAAAAATAACTAGTCCCTCATCTTAGGCAGTCCGCCATTTTGGATTTAGAATAATGTTACTTAGCTAACCGTGCATGGTCACCCAAACTGTGTATGCAACATTTCAATTTAATTGGTTGAGGATAACTGCTTTAAAATTCAGTTGCAAGATTTGACCCGAACATACATACATACAAACATTACAAGTTAAATAAAAGCTTGTCAAATATAGCTGACAGACAAGACATCTTAGAGTTAAATCTAAAAACACAGTCCACTTTGAGAGATTTATTGAAATAACTGATACTAGTCTTATCTGCAAAGACGACAGGGATATTTTTAAAAACAATTTTTTGGATTCAGGGGACCTTGTAAATCCGTGTCTATCTATACAGTAATACTGGACTTACATGGGTAAGTATACAGTATGTAGAGGAATGAACCTAGATGAATTCTTACATGGGTACTTAACACTAAGGAAATAAATTGGTTGTTCAAGAAGTCTCACGTAAAAAGGGTTTCGTTTGTATAGTTAACATGAAATTAGTTAGTATAAGGGGAGGAGGGCATGCAAAATTTTGATATATTATTGACAAAATGGCATGAAAAAATAACCAATATCCACAAGTATTATATATTTTTGTAATTTACTCTTCAATACCTTTCATTAGATACTCCACTCAAAGTTTTTAAAAACCTTTTTTTTTTTTTTCGTGAGACATGAATTATCTGCCATTTTGTATTTGAACAGCTGATAATTTTGAGTTCACTATATTTCCTTGTATGCTTAATACTGGAAACTTTAATGTTTTTTTCTCTTTTTATTCAGAAGTTATGGGAACCGTACAGAGTGACAGACAGACAGACACAGGATTAGGGCGTAATTTACTCACTGTGGAAATGTATAAAAGAAAATAAAATATGAAATCGCTCCGAGTTTAGTGTCTGAAATTTTGAAAAACCGGAATTCAATATTTAAACTATACGAAACAAGTGGAGACGTTAAAAAGGATCTGAAGGTAGTAAGTATGAAGATATAGATGAAGGAGTTCTGGAATGGATGAAAATGGTACCAGATAAAAATCTTCCACTTTCAGGAATACTAATTTTGTCTCTTAAAAAAAATTCTATACCTACAACAAAATTTTTACGAAGCTAGAGCCATAAATTTCGTTGTATGGAGTTCCGAATGTATTAATATTGTCCACAAAATCTAAGGTAATTGAATAAGAATAGAATCTGACCTGTTTGAGACCACGTTGAGTAAGCGCAGAACATTCCATATATTTGACAGCTCTAATCTTATTGGATAATTTCTGTCCTTGTTCTCTTTTAATTGGTGAGAGGCCTTGCTCGGCCAACGTACTTAGTGTTTCTCTGTCTTCTCTCAGATCTATTTTTGTACCTGAAAACCAAACAAACATCGACTAAATAAATAAAGGTTGTGCCAAGCTAAAAGTATTTACACGATTTCAAAGATAAAAGGCTAAGGTAAAACTGTGAAATCCATTTGCAGTTATTTTTCTTTTTAAAATATTTAACATTTTATTTTGTTAATGGGAACTATCTTTCTAGAATCTTAAAAACTCAACTGAAACTCTGGGACACAAAAAGAGCACAAGAACTAATTAATGCTTTATCCATTATCCATGATGTCCAAAGGTCAGATATGAGGGGTTCTAGTGTAGTAGTAAGGTCCAAGTATTAGCACTAGACAGGTAGGAAAAGCCATTAGTTTGAACCCATGTATTGCTGGGTTAAATGAGGATTGAAATACAGGTTTCTGTTATCACAGTATTTAATTCCAGATGAGGATTGAAATGCCAGACACACTAACTTATGTTCTTATCCTGATAATAGTAATGAATAAACTCACTACTTCTTCAATAAAATGCAATACAGTAGTACCTCGCTTACATGGCCCTCAATAACACGACATCCTCAATTACAAGTTCAATTTTCAAATCCCCTTGAGATTGCCATAACACATAATGTTAAATTAATCTCTATAACCCGACTATTATTATCTAAATGACCTCAAAAACACGGATTTTTTTCCAATTTACAATGTAACTCAGAACCTCTATAACAAATCGTTTTAAGAAGTCAACCTCTATAAAACGACTATACAGGAATGGGTCGACCTTGAACAAGTCTAGGCTTGAAAACCCCGCCCATTAACCCCGATAACACGACTGATAGCCAATATAACCTTGATAACACGACCCTCAACAAATAAAGTACCTCGATAACAAGACAGTTTCCCTAATCCCCTTGAGACACTTCTTATCAAGGTTCTACTTGTTCTACATCAAACTACTTTAATGCAGTCTACCATCACATGCTAAAAAATATTAATTATCCGACAAAAAAAATGTTTACTTACCGACAAGGATCATAGGTGCATCCGGACAGTGATGTTTGATTTCAGGATACCATTTTGATGTGACATTTTCAAATGATGATGGACTCGTAACACTGTAGCATATTAGAAATACATCCGTCTGGAACATTTAACATCAACAATTACTTAATTTAAAAAAAAAAAAAAATGTTAAAATGAGAGAATTCAAGAAGTAGATGTAGCAATGACATTTTTAATGTTTCTTTATTTAAGCTATCAAATGAGGCGATCAGAGCCAATAAAAAAGTTTAGAGCCAGTAAAATAAGTTTAAGGCTATTTCCATAAAGAGAGTCTAGATATGCTTATAGATTTGAGTATTAATATCCAAAGAAATACTTAAATATTTCAAAAAATGTATTATCGTTTACATTGAGCCCATTATGGCATACCTAGAATCCCTCTAGATGCACTCTCTGATTCAGATAACTAGCTTTATAAACATTGAGGGAGGGCCTAAATATTCATGTATTTTTATTCAATAGTCATTTTACATTGCATCAGTCATTTTGCATTTATTTTGGAATAGGTATAATTCAGTTGTTTTTTTTTTTTTTTTTGTAAATTCACAATAACATAATTATACATTTTCCCCCATATCCTTTGACTAAAAAGCTAAGTAAAGCTTTTCTATTTAAAAGAAAAATATACACAGGAGATACTATACAAGGTTTTAGTTACACCAATAACAATACAGTAGAACCCATGAAATCCAATCCCCAAATAATCCAAAAACTTTCCGGGCAAAAAATAAAAGTAAGACATAATACAAGGACGGCTTTGTGAAATTTCCCAGGACTGCTTTAAGCTGCAGCTGTGTGTTTCTTAAAAACCCTATCCCATTCTTAGTTGAATATAATGTCTTTTCCTAGCTTTTAATGTATTCACTACCTTTATACCTAACCCCTCTACATTTCTATGGAACCAATTCTTGTTCTAACTTATATATATTTATTCTAAATCTCTTTTAACAAAAATACCAGGTATTCCCCATACTGTACAACAACATAGTACACAAGGACTAATTTTATATAAATATGTTAAAAGACAATAAAAGAAGAAGAAACCCTGAACAGTCCTTGGTCATAATAAGTTCGGATTTCCAGATTTCTACTGTAACCTTATATATATATATATATA
>KZ651758.1:48813-79461 GCA_001010745.2 Gerris buenoi
TATACCACCATATAATATTCTAAAATTTTCACTTTTTTTAGATCAACTCCCGGATATTTTATTGGACCACAGAGCTATATAATTAGAGAGTTTTGCCTTATTTTAGGACCTATCCTAATGGGGTAGTGCAGGGGGGGTACATTTTTGGTTTCTTTTAATTTTTTTGGGGGTAAAATGGCCGCCATTTCGGAAACGCGATACATATTTGTAATCTACATTTCAATACCTTTGAAATGATACCCGCAACTTGAAAATTACAAAAAATGTAAAATACTGCGATGTATTCGCAATTGATCGCAGATCAAGAAATTTAGAGTTTTTAAGTTCATAATTGGTTTTCTGTTTTGTGGCAAAAAAGTTTAACTTATATACCTAATTTCAAGTCTATAGCTTTATTAGGTTGGGAGATATATTCCAAGATGCGACGGACGGACGAACTACCAAAGGCATAAGGGTTTCTAGGATGACCTCGAAACCCAAAAAACAAACCGGTGGAGAGCGGCCATGACCCGCCAATTATGGTGGACAGTATGATTTTCATGATCCTGAGTACAGAATTAGTTAGTAGACCAAAAATCAAGTCGATGTTATTTTCACACTTGATAGGTTAGTTGTCCAAATATTACTAAAAATCAACGTGATCACCTGTTAAAGGACAAACTATAACATCAACTTTATTTTCGGTCTACAAACTAATTCTGTACTCAGGATCATGAAAATCATACTGTCCACCATAATTGGTGAGACATGGCCGCTCTCCACCGGTTTGATTTTTTCAAATGCTTATTGCCAAGATATGTCCCACAGACGAACTTAGCCGACCACATATTCTTAAAAGGCGCTAAAAGATTGTCTTGTAAAAAAAATCTAGCTTGATGTTATTCAGACACTTTCCTGTACGCTATCTCCTGGGCTACTAATTAAAGGTGAAAATAAAAATGATGGCTATTGTAACTTATTTTATTTAAGGCCAACAATGACTAACTCACTTTACATTTTACATCTATTATATAAATAACAATATTTTTTTTTTTTCTTACAGAGCTGCAATAATAATAATGATGAGAGTGCTCAGTGTTTATCAAATGAACGATGCTATATTTAATTTGACAACAAATTCCAAAAAATATTACAATTGTTTGAAAACTTTACATGGATTCACTGACAAAGTAAGTTTCATTTTTTTAATTTTATTTCTGGGGTGTCAGAGTTTTGGGAGGCACTAACACCAAACTACCACCCAAAAACTGATAGAAGAGTTATATCAATAAAAAAAATTGAGTAAATTCAATAAAAAGCACTTCTTTAGATTGTTACTCCCCTTATAAAAAAAAATCAGAGGGGATTAACAATCTAAAGAAGGTGTAAGGAATGATCTTCTTTAGACTGTTACTCCCCTTATAAAATCAGAAGTGTGATATTCCTTTGTCGCCCAAAGTACATTGGACTAAACATCTCTTTGTATTAATAGTTGTTTAACCAAAGTCATTTATACACTAAATAAACATACGGGAGTAACAATCTAAAAAAGTACCTGAAGATCATTATTGTCTAGTTAAATAATTATTAAATATAAAACTGAAGTAACTTACTTGCTCTTCTAGATGAGATCCAAGTAGCCATAAAGCGAAGCACAGTGCTGCTGATGTAGTATCATGTCCCTGAAATATAATCAAATCTATATTATTATTTATGTAAATTCTATATTGAGAGAAATAAAATTATTAGTCCAGTCAAATGGTGCATAAAAAGAGCTCAAAGTGGAAAGTTATGGTGTAATTGTTGTTAGTGGTTAACTTATTTATTTATGTTTTTCATAAATTAATATCATGGTTTTCTGAAATTTTGAATTTTCAGTGAAGATACCTTAGTAAACCAATAACATTTTCCCCAAAAAGTACTCAACCCAATAAACAATTGTTTTCATTTTTAGGTAATAGCTGAAAGGAAGGAAGCAAGCGAATCTTCTGATAACTCAGATGAGGATGCTTTAGGACGTAAGTAACATTATTTTATACACAACTTGCATTATAAGTGGACTTTACATTGTCAATAACAGGGCGGGAAATGTTACTTTCCTCTACTAGGAGTGGAAACAAATCGTAATATCAACTTAAAGGGTATTTTTTTAGTTATTTTAGAAGTAGTATGTTGGTAGTAAAGCTAATCAGCTGTTTTGCTATTTTTTCGGGAGGTTACTTTAGGTTAGACATGGTTTTATCTACTAGCACTAGATAATAATTAATCAAGAATCTTATATAAAGGGGATGGAATGTTAAGAAGGGGTTTAAGGCAAAAAAGTGACCACATGGAGGTAGGAGGAATTGGAGAAAAAAAATCATACTGCGCATGCTTCACGAACTTTGAACTGGGACAAATTACCTTTTTTGTTAATTTCAAGGTTAACTTTTAATTATAAATAATGCAAAACAAGTCACTATGAACTACTAAATATCAATCACAAAGACGCACAAACAGCACAAAATAAGAAATGCAACGCAGGGGACACGGGAGAATATAATACAAGGGAGAGTACAACGCAATCTGTTGATTGTTGATAACCTACCGAACGTTTCTTGGTAACCTATAACCAAGAGGAAGGTAATTTGTCCCATTGAAGCTCACATTTTACAGATCTCCATGGGGTCACTTTTTTGCCACAACCCTCCATTCCCTTAATATAAGATCCTTGTATTTAATATGCAACATTGATCGAAGTATTTCTGGTCCCGGGATTATCTCCCTCGGCTATGCCTTGGGGCTAATTCATTTATCTCCCTAGACATGAGGCATCGGGAGTTAATGACTCAGGAAAAAAACCTAACCTCATGCAGTAACATTTTAGCAGTAACCTTAAATAATTTAAAAATAAGTTTATCAACAAATGTTAGTCTTATTTTAACCTTGTATGTTTGGGAAGGTAAAAAGAAGAAAGCTTTCTTGGACAGTTTGATATCCATGCAACAAGCTAATCCGGAGACCTTCACTGACCAGGATATAAGAGAGGAAGTAGACACCTTCATGTTTGAGGTAAGTTAAAGTATATAGTGAACGAACACGATAATGGATTTATTAAAGAGAATATTGAAAACATGAGGTATTTTCTCAGAGCAAGGAAGGGGTAGAGGGAACAATCTGATTTGAAAAGTGGTTTATTATTTTCTCCCCCGATACTAAACCTCCCAAACGAGCTCAATCCGAACTAAAGTGACAACATGATCAAGTGCTCACTGGTCCTAGCCTAATCCTTGTCCTTCCGTTTCCATAGACGCTTGTCAACAAATCCTTATGAGTAGTATTTACTTGATACCCCACTCAAAAAAGATTGCTATTGTTTGTCTAGGAACTGTTACATGTTTATTAACGACGTCTCCGCCTTAAGATAATTAACAAGGATAACATCAAACATTAAAGTACATCTTTTATATAATCGAGTAGAGTCCCGACAACGGCGACGGCGACGACGCACCTTTAAATGATTTATAACGCTAAAAATTGATGAGCCATAAGCTGGGATTGAACCAGTGACCTCCAACACATGAGGCGGGTCCTCTACCACTGAGCCACCACCTTAAAGCTACGAGCATAAAACTTACTATTTAAACAGTAAATATCTATTTAGATTTTTTGACCATATTTTATTCTGCCCGTTGTCACGGGCATAACGGCTAGTATTTATATAGAAAACTGTATTAAAAATAAATACATTAATTGTCGTAAGAAAATATCACTTATTCTTATCAGCTGATATCAGATAAATTTCAAGTTTTTATCGAGATATCGATACTGTTTTACCAAACTGCCGCTTAAAAGTGTCAGTATCGGGGGAGAGCATAATGAACCACTTCTTGATACCCAGATTAAGCAAAGATGCTCTCTATGCAAATACCTGCAAAGGCTACTCAGACACATTATCTTGTTGAATTTTTCTCATTTTCTATCAACAACATTTTAGTCTAATATCAACACATCTCTGATTCTTTGTGCTTTTTACTTTTATAGGGTCATGACACAACATCGGCAGCACTCTGTTTTGGATTGTGGCTGCTTGGAACTCATCAAGATGTGCAAGTGAGTTCAATATTGCATATAGTATTGACATAAGAGACTGACAAACTGTTTTGAAAAAATATCATGGAAACGAGTATTGAATTAAACACAGAAGTGAGATACGCAGTTCAGGTATGATGCGAGTGGAGATATGATAACCTGAACTAAACCATGTCCCACTAGTCTGGGAATTTATAGTTTTGAATTAAAAAAAAAAAAAAAAAACTGTTTTGGAAACTCAACATGGAAAAACTATAGGGTGGGAACTAAAACCGTTTTAGAAAACGGGTTTGAAACCCCATGCAAACGTAGTAAATATTAAAATAGTTTGAAGTCGAAAATCTTCAGATACTCACGGTATAATAAACCCTAAACTTATTTAAAATGTATCATCGCTCTTATTTCTCGAGGATATGTGATAGAATTTGAAATATTGAGGATAACTCATTTACATACTATTTACATACTAGCCGTTAGGCCCGCGGTAACGGGCAGAATAATAAATATGGTTGAGAAAAAGAGCTGAGAGATAATTAGTTATAATTAAAATAGATATTTAAAGAGATATTTACTGTTTAAATAGTAAGTTTTATGCAGTTATAATTAAAACATTTAAATAGGAAGTTTTGTGCTCCGATACTCGTTACATAGGTATGGCGCAAATGGTTTAGTATCTGGCTTACACCCAGTAGCCCCGGGTTCGATCCCAGCTTGTGGCACATCAATTTTTAACGTTATAAATCATTTAGAGACGAGTCGTTGTTGTCGTTGTCGTTGTTGGGGGGGCACTACTCAATTATATAAAAGATTATATTACTGCTTTTAGGAGAAATTGTATCAAGAAATCATGGACACAGTAGGAGATGGTGAGATGTCAATGGCTAGTTTAAACAGTATGAATTACCTGGAGAGAGTCATCAAAGAAACTCTAAGACTTTATCCAAGCGTACCCTACATATCAAGGAGGCTAACAGAGGACATTGTTTTAGGTATTTATAAATACATATTTTTTTTTTTAATATTTATAATAAGTGTGATCGATTATTTAACTTAATAAAAATTTCCAGAGCAATAAATTTATTGTTGCTTTTACGGTTCAAAAAACAATATTCAATTTGTTTTATGTAATGACGTTGTAACAAAGTTATACTTTTCAAAAGGAGTTAGTTAATATAACATAATTTTTTAAGTGAAAACTTAAAAAAGTTTTAGCCGCGGTAGAGTAAATTGGCTTAGACGAAACGGCATCGTGAAACCAAGTTTGCGTTTCGAGACTCGTCCAATTGAAATATTTTGAAGTGAAATTAACGATATAGGAAGTTTCTGTTTTGAGACTCGTCTGTGGTAGATTTGTTGATTTACTTATAAAAAACCTTTATTTAGACGAGACCTGAACCACCGACCCCTGTATCAAAAATAAGATGCGCAAATCACTACACCATGGGGGTATATGTTTTACTTAACTCACAGAATTGATAAATAAAAGCGTATTATTATATATGTAATTAAATCTAAGTAATAACAATCTTTTTTGTTTTCTTTATGTTGGAACCTACAAATTCTCATTTCAATAAAAATTAAAATGAGGATTTGATTATATGTATATGACATATTTATATAATTACCTATATTTTATTAATATGTAGGAGGGAACATAAAATCAACTGTTTCTAGAACTTAGGTTTCACTTCTAATGCGTGAGAATCTCATACATTTTTTTTTGTGTGTGTTAACAGATGATGGCACAGTCTTACCGAATACATCGAACGTGATTATTCTTCCTATTTTTCTACACCGTGATCCGGAACAATACCCAGACCCAGATAGATTTGATCCAGAAAGATTCACAGAGGAGGAATCAAAGGGAAGGCATCCCTACGCTTATATACCTTTCAGTGCCGGTCCAAGGAACTGCGTGGGTAAGTCAAGTCCCTTATTATATTTTATAAAGAAATTCATACTAAGAGTCTCGACAGGATGAAAATTTAGTAAAGAGCATCATACCATAAATTTACATAAGTGGGATTGGAATAAACATGTTGTATCAGACCCAATTAATTTTTTTGCTCAGAGTTTTTTTTTTATCCATTTTACATTCCAAAAACATAGATAAGTACAAACATGAAGTAAGTACGCAACTCGTGCGAAAACTGCATTTTGCTTTGTTCGTGTAGTTTTATTACCCTCGCTGTCGCTCGGGTGCAAACTCCACACTCGCATGAAAATGCTACTTTCCGCACTAGACGCGTAATGTACTATTGTTATGTAGTCACGACCAAACGCGTAGTTCAATTTTCTTTAAATTTGGCATTTATGTTCAGGGCCGTCCCTAGGGGTTCAGGCGCCCGGGTCAAAGTCATCTGTGGCGCCCCCGCTCCCGCCCCCCNTCTTGATGTTATGGGAGGTCCCCCTATTGCCATTTACCTATTAGTTAAGGATGGGGGGCCTGACGGCGCGGCGCCCCCCTTGACGCGGCGCCCGGGGCAGTTTGACCCAGTTGACCCCCCTCCCCCCTAGGGATGGCCCTGTTTATGTTCCTTGAAGTCTTTAAATCGATGTATGTTTTTTTTTAAATTTTATTTATTTTTAGCGAAATCTATGTTGACAGAATTCAACTAGAATATTAATTTAAAATTTCACACAACATGTAATTATTGTTTCAGGTCAAAAATTCGCAATATTAGAAATGAAAATTACAATAGCATCAGTAATCAGGAAATGTAGAGTGCAAGCCGTCACTAAGAGGGAGGAGTTTAAAATTCTACCACATTTAATTATAAGGCCTACCGAACCAATCAAATGTAAATTTATCCCGAGATCAAATTAGTGTATTTAAAATATGTTATAATTAAACTAAATATTTTTATTTATTGTTTGTTGTTTTATTTATTTTCTTTAATATGACTAAGAAATTAAACCCTGAGCCTAGAATGAAATCAATTAAATTTTACAAGGGAGCTAAAATGCTCTAATACTTCAAGTTTGAAAATATAGAGTACGTTGAATCGACACCATTTTAGGTTTTGCAGATCCTTCTCAAAACCCTTATGCCGAGGGTGATGTGTCCGTCTGTCCGTCGCTCTTTGGTTCATAGGGCCCGAACCGTTTAAGATAAAAAGCTGACATTTGAAGCACTGGCACAACTTTTGGACCCAACCACAGGAAAAATATAAAGTTAAAAAAAAATGAACATGCGCAATTAGCAAAATATGGTAAACTCAAAAATTATCATTTTTTAATTTCAAATGAAATTAAAATGTTCCCTACAGCGTCTTTAAAGAAGCTTCACTTCAAAAATTATTAATTACGAAATGCTTTTTTATCGTGTATCAGAATGTTTTGTTGTGTTTTTAAATTTATGTTCATTTTTCTTCCGAGCTTACCGAAGGTGGAAGCATTGTGTTTACTTTTGAGAACGAAAAAGTTTTATGCCTCCGATTTTAAAAATCCCAAGACAGAAATCCGTTTCAGACATCAGGGAACATTTTTGGTTCCGTGTCTGTCTGTCTGTCGATCTGTGTGTCCGCGAACCATGAAACGTGCGACGATAACCTGAGTAAATGTCGACGGATTTTGATGAAATTTGGTAGACATGTTCATTTTACCAATGCCCAGGACGAGTTCGTTGGACAACGTTACCCGTTGACGCGCAACACTCGCGTTAACGTGAACTTCAAATTTAAAACTTTAATTTTAGATCGGGAAACAAATCAAACTTCATCCATTTAATGAGACAAACATTTTTTTCAAATGCAATTTTTTAGTAAAACTAACAGCGACACAGCTATGAAGCGTTAAAGATCGTTAACAACTTTTCATAGTTGTTAAACAATACACAATAAAATATAACCATAAATTAATACAACGTTAATGTTAATATAACAATAAATTACATGATAGGATGAGAGGAAGCTATGTGCCACACTAATTGGCAGTCTATTTTTTAGTTTATTCCCTGTGTTATAATTGCCTAATTTGTATAAAATGAAGTATTATATCTGATATTAAATTAGTTACGTAATAAAGAATTATTCTAATTCTAATCTAACTGATAAACCATAATAATATATTTAAAAGCAAAATAAGATGGCTATAGGTGTAAATAAGAATAAAATCATCACATTTTAGTCGGAAACGTTTCGACCCTTACTAAGGTCATCTTCAGTCCTTTATTAACTATAACATATAATTAGTTTCACAAATTAATCCTATTAATATTAATATTAATACCTACTATATACTAAAATGTGATCTTATTTTGCTTTAAATTGAATTACAAGGGTGTATACATTAAATTATTCAACTGATTTAAAAAACATTCTCATTATAATATACTTACATTTAATTTAATAAAAATACATTTAAAAATTAAATTAAACAGACATAATGTCTTAGAAAATTAATATATATATGTGTGTGGCTCTCACGCATTAGAAGTGAAACTTAAGTTCTAAAATGCATTGCTCTCATTCATTTTTTGACGAATTTTTTATTTCAGGAATAAAGAATGGTTATAGGAAATTTAATTGAAAAAAAAGCATTTAAAAAAAAAATATTGCTACGCTAAAGCAACCACATTTATTCCAATAAAAATAAATGTTTGTTTTGATTTGCTGGTCTTTAAATAGATATAATACAATTAATCTGTAAAAATGTTAAACTTGGTCGAGTCTCGAATCGCAAACTTCGTTACACGATGTTACTATATGAAAAAATTTACTCTACCGCCGCCAAAGAAGTTTCACTTCAAAAGTGTACATAAGTTTGTATAAAAATGTTGAGCCACAGACCGACTGACACAACAACAATAATGTTTCTTGATGCCGAAACCGAATTTCTGACCAGAAAAATTTGAAATTAGAGACTAGAGACATAAAAATTTCGTTCTTCAGTACGATCACAATGATTTCCTTTCCTTCGGTAAGCTTGGAAGCAAAAAAAAGTCTAATAATACTTTTTTTTATAAAGAATATATAATTTTGCTTCCGAGTTTACCGAAGCTATGTGATCGTTCTAAAGAACGACAAATTTTTAGGTCTCCGATTTTAAAAATTCCAAGAAGAAATCCGTTTCAGACATCAGGGATCATTTTTGGTTCCGTGTCTGTCTGTCAGTCTGTCTGTCGGTCGGTCTGTCCTTCATTTTTGCGAACCACCATATCTTAAAACTACACGTCCAATTTTAATAAAATTTGGGTGGTAGGTCATAATTAGCCTATGGTCCCATACAGGTTTCAACCTTCTGCGCTTATGTTGTGTTTGTTTATCTTCCACACGCGCACAAACATACATTTATTTACACCTACAGCTTCAAAAGAACTAATCAGATTTGAATAAAACTTTTATAGTTTATGAAAAACAATTTTGGCAGATGGAATAAAAAGGGGGGAAACAATTAAACCGCAGATAGACAATAAAATTAAAAAATCAATAAAGAACGTGGGTAGAATGCGAGGAAGCTATGTGCCACACCAATTGGCAGTCTATTTTTAATTATAAATACAATCACACGCGTTAAAGCAATAAAAACAGCTGATAATATCTTGTAGTAATGTATTAATCATTTATCAAGGTTATGATATTCCAATCTTATCTTACAAATTTATAATCATTATCTTTGCTCAACATACAATGAATTTGATTATCAACACAAGTGTTTAGTGATAGTTTAGCTCGCGCTACAAAGTAGAATTGAGTTATAACCTATCAAAATGTCAATAGTTTTAGCAACTATTGTAATTGCTACAGTAATATGGCTACTTTTCAAATTGCTGTTAGTGGAAGTTCCATCAAGACAAGTTATAATGGCTATGAGGAAATTTGACGGACCAAAAGGACTTCCATTTTTTATTGGAGAAACTTGGAATTTTATGAAGATGGGATGTGACGGTAAAATTATTTAACATAGAAATTTTCGTCATTAACGATGACTCATCATAATTTTTATTCTAATTATGTTGATACAGCGCACTAATTGTTATTAACCAACATATATCTTAAATACTACACGTCCGATTTTAATTAAATTTGTATGGTAGGTTATAATTAGCTCATTATTGGTTCCTTATAAGTTTTAACCTTCTGCGTTAATTGTTTTCTCTTCCACATGCTCACAAACATACATTTATCTACACCTGTAGCTTTTAAAGTACTTATATGATTTGTATAAAACTTTTACAGTTTATCGAAAGGAACCCGCAGATGGCCCCAGATTAATTTGAACCGTTTGCGCTCTCTAACTTTTGCTTAATCGATACTTTATTTCATGTAAAAAAAAGTCCAGTCATGCACCATGACTTAATGAGTGAATTTTCAAAGAAATCTACGTATCATAAAAGATGCAAACAATAAATTTTGTAAAAATTGCGCATGGGTAGCTATTACTCTGATACTAGGTGGCCGCCTTATAGGAAATTTTACGCTGAATCCGAATATTCTACATGTTAATATGTTTAAGATACTACTTTTCAGAAAGTAAAAAAAACAAAATGGCATACGGGGTACAAAAGTCAAAATCGTATAAACCCTTCAAGATGCATGTCGTTGGACTCTTTAAGGGTACAGTAATTGTTACGTTCACTTTTGTATTTTTTTTTCTTTCATATGAGGGGGTAATATGGAAAAAAACGAGTTTTGACTCTAAATTATCAACATTTGATCCCTCAATGGACTCCAAAAATTCTGGCCAACGAACTCATCCTTTCTTTTGATATTATTGACGTTTTAACATTTAATTGGATTTTTTAAGTGCATCCTATAAGGTGATATGTCAGGAGTGACACATACATTTATATACATACATATAATAAAAAGTGTTAAAAGCAGGAATCTATTAATAATAAGTCTAAAACGGATTGAAAGAAAATTTTCAACAGCCATGAAGAAAATTTTCAAAAATTCGCATCACAAAAATGTTGAAGCCATTCCAATAGCTTATTTTTCTTAAAAAAAAAAAAGCATAAAATCGATGGAAAGATAAAATATGCAGACTATTTTTATCATATTTCTGACTTTAATTTGGTTTTTGTTACAGATATATTGTATTATTTAGAAGGGCTTTGGAAGTTGTACCCAAGATTGTCAGCGTTTTATTTATCTGGAGTTCCTATGGTGTTGATTCATAAACCCCAAGATGTTAAGGTAAATATGTATATGTATTCACATATAAATTGGGTCCTTAAAATAGGAATAATAGGATTCGTTGCGAATCACTAACCAGGTCAACCGAGAAGTAACCGACGATCTATCTGGGATCAACATAAACAACCTAGCGCAAACTTCAGTATACTTAGTAATTGTAAACTTTAGTTGATTTAGCTGTCGAATCCAGAATAGGGTTAGTCTGGCTAGTCAACTTATAAGCATTAACTTTTATGACGGAATTTCATTGTAATTTTAAAAGTATAAAATGTGTTTTGTCCTTGTTTCGCACTGACAAGCACTAACAATCATTTGACAGACACGTTAGGTGGATGATATAAGGACCTGCAGAGTAAGGATATGGTGGAATATGTGCGAGTTGTAAAAATGACGTTCAATTGAGGATCGGAAAAATGATAACTTTTTACAAGTTTTGACATAGTTATTAGGCAAAATTCAAGGAATGAATGATAATTCTTAAACGTATCTTAAGTAAGAAGGCCAAGGGAATGAAACTGAAATAGTCAATATGTTATAGCCAGAGGAAAATATTACAGTTTACTATATCGACCAAACAATGCTGACCATATCCAATCCATGTCCAAACTTGCATAGACTATAGTCTGGTAACGGCCTCTGAGCACTCGAGTCGCTCCTCTACACTCTACATAATTAAATAAGGGCCAAGGGAAATAAAGTCGATTTTTCTTTGACTGGCACTCTTTTGGGAGGATGATCCTTACCTATAAAAATAAAATTACCTATAAGCAATATAATTAAATTAAGAATGAAGTTAAGATAGTATTTTTGTTTTGTTTCAGCATTTACTTGGAAGTAATAAACTAATCAAGAAAGGTGTCGAGTACGATGCAATAATGGCTTGGCTAAATGAAGGTCTTCTAACTAGCCATGGTAAACATTATTGATTTTTAGTTGTGAAGAATTTATAGAGAAGACAGGACCACAAGAAAACCAACAGCACCAATTTTTGTTTCTTTCGTGTTCATTGACTGTTTAACGTTCAAATGAAAAATGCAAAGCAGTCGCTGGGAATTTGTAACCATTAACCGAATGAATGTTGTAACCAATAACTTTGAAGGAATGTTTTCTGTATACTACGTACCCTATGATTTCTGATAATGGGGACAATATCCAGCAAAGATAGAGTCAAATCTAGGAACAGAGATAAAGCAAAAATAGATGGTGCTCCAACAACAAAAATATATGTAATACATAAACAAATTTGTTTTATAATTCGTAGAAGATAAAATGTTCATTTAACTTAACTTCACTTAGTCGGTGCTGCTTTCATATTGGATGGGACATCCGTAGGTTAAGACCGGATCTACACTATGCGTATTCCGCAGATGCGTATTTTCGGCAAGACACGTTCACCATCAATGCGTAGAATACACAATCCTGCAGGATTCTGCCGGAAATATGCACCTCCGCATGCAGGTGCCGAGCTCTATCTACCAGGAAGCTGATGGGAAACACGTGCATTCCTGAGCAAGCGTTCACAAAGTGCGGTTATCGGTCGGTGTGTTTGCAGTTTTAGTTTTCTTAGTGACATTAAAAGTTGTTTTTAAATTTGTGAAAATTTTCGATATGGACAACTCAATATTTTTTTCACTTACCTTATGGTAATTGTTAGTCTTTCTTATCAACTATTGTGTTCCTAAACGTCCTAAAAATTTCCACAAACATGTCGAACGACTCAATCGACATTCAATAATAATTAAAACACATGCTTTCGTGTTTTCTGATATTGTTTTAAAATACCGAAAACCGTTCACTCGGGTTATCTTTATCTTCAACATCCTGTAGTTCTTCAAAGTAATCCCTCGGCTTCCAAAGCGCAAACAAATTTTACTTTAAACTTAATATGTATTTCAACAGTTTGGAAAACTGACGAACACTAAAAATAAAATATCCATATGGACGGAGAAAAATCTGCACATTGTGAACGCAACACTCTTTTGCCAGTAATGCGCATAGTGTAGGCCCAGCCTAAGATAAGTTTGTAGATGGATTTTTACACTGAAATCTTGGTTTTCTGTGGGTACTTAAAGTTTACATAGAAAGAAGCTTATGTATTTATAAAGTGGAACATTCTGCTTACGGCTGCGCTATCTGAGAGTTTACCTCGGCGTTTATCTTCTCATGTTACTAAAAATGTTTAATTACACAGAAAAATAGGTAAATAAATTATTCCTTACGCTGAACAAATAAAATTGACCCAGGGTTGAGAGATTATCATTGGTGTAATAAATTAAATTTATATACAGATATCTTATCAATTGGCCGAAATATAAAATGGGAACAAATGGTAAAAATCAAAACATTCTAACCGACTTTTGCTATTCATCGATAGAATATTAAACATAATACGTAGTTTATCAAATAAAGGGCAATAAACTTTGTAGAATTTTACATGTTACAGGAACAAAATGGCACACACGAAGGAAACTTTTAACACCTACATTTCATTTCAAAATCCTTGAAGATACCTTATCTGGTATGGCTCAGAATACGGATGTTTTGGCAAATAAATTGTCTCAGATGGATGGCCAAAGTATTAATATCGATGACTATATAACTCGTTGTACTCTTGATGTTATGGGAGGTATGTATCGCTCTCAATTGAAAATTTTTAATAAAATTCTTACCATCTTAGTTTGTATAATCTGTTAAAACGAAAAATAAATAAACGTGATAAGGAGTCATTTCAACACATCAATATTGTCAATAATTAAACAATAATAATAAACCAATTTTAATAAATCCATTAAATATAAGTAATGAATTTTATCTACGATTGATAGGAATTATAAACATAGTATCTCTGTTTAGATCGTAGAAGTGATTCTTTATGTACTTGTATCCATTGCGCATGCGAGTTTCATAATTCCTCTTTTTTCCGCCCAAGTGCGGTAAAGAAGAAGAATTCTTCACCTTAACGCACGATTAGCGAGTTTGTTTACATTTAACAAAACTAATTTGCTGTTTGTTTAATTAAAGTAACTGTTTATATCGAGATTTTAGTGAAAAACAATGATTGATTTATGTCATTATGACGAAAATGAGGAGAATAATACGTCTCCCGAAATAATTAATTCGGCTGGTACCGAAGTGCGCCAGCCCCCCTTCGGATTAGAAAAAGGTTACGGTCGAAGTGCGCCAGCCTCTTAGTCTAAAGGGTGAGGTCAGGTAACCCGGGTTATACCTCTTGCACCCCGTCTAAACTCAAAGAACTTTGTAGCGGACTTCGAAATTGAAATCCAACAAGCCGTTCGAAATGTCTTACCAAGCACTTTGGAAAAATTCAGGATTTTGGATTTACTGAGGACAACCGATGTTCTACCAACGATGGTCAATTGATTAAGTTTATCTTCGGACTTCCCTATATAGACCGTGAAGAAGTTGAAGAATGTTATATTGAAGATTTTATAAGCCAAAAAATAAGCCATCGCAATGATCGATTTTGGGACTATATATCACCGAGAACTATATTGATCTGTCCACGGCTAAATTCACAATACCAGTGTGGGATTCAAGCAGCCTAGCGTTGGTTGTTTATAATAATAAGGTATCTAGATTTGAAATGTGATAGTCATTTTTAATTTATTTAGGAGTATGTACTTAAATAAATTACACCTTTCAATATGTATTTTGTATTATATTTATTGAATATAGACTCAATTGTATTATATTATGTATATTACATATGTAAAAGATTTTATTTTTCATGAGTACGTTTAATGTTAAGTTAATCTAAGCCCTTCTAATAAATATTAGCATTCACTTATAAGTGAGTGTAATTTATGTAATTAACATTTCTTTAATTTTTAATATTAACAATATAAATTGTTTTTTTTTTTTTTTTGTATTTTTTTTAAACTTCCTATGTTTAATGATAAATCATTGTGATTTTATAAGTATTTATTTTCATTTTAAATATTCACAAATTAAAGTGTATCTTCTGACTCTATTTGGATTTTGTTCTTTCGAGAACATTCTACAGATTCTCCTATGCAATGAGATGTGCTAATGATCGCCGTATCATTCTGAGGAGTTTGTTCAAAGTAACTTCAAATCGCTTTAATAATGAGTATGGGGAATATTGACAACGATTAGTCCTTTCTTGCTTTTTTCATTTTAAATATTCACAAATTAAAGTGTATCTTCTGACTCTATTTGGATTTTGTTCTTTCGAGAACATTCTACAGCTTCTCCTATGCACTGAGATTTGCTAATGATCGTCATATCACTCTGAATAGTTTGTTAAAAGTAACTTCCAACTTCCAACTGCTTTATATTGAGTATATGGGAATATTGACAACGATTAGGCCTTCAGAAGGTGGTTAGAGGTGGTTAGAGGGCGGACTACCTGTTTCAATAGATGGGATTAACCCGGCGCACTTCGACCGTACCCTTCAAAAAGGGGCTGGCGCACTTCTACCGTGACCCGACCTTTCCCGGCGCACTTGGTGTACAGCCATTAATTCGGCACAAAATACAACTAATAAATTAGTGTTATCTTTATCAAAAGTGAAATACGAACTTACAAACAGGAAGTTTATTAAAAAAAAAAAAAATGCTGTATTTATTATTAAAATCCAACAATCGTAAATAAAATACGGTACGAAACTCAAAAAACGAAGTGGTGGTCGTGTGGTTTTACTACCTTCGCTGTCGCTCGAGTGCTAACTCCACACTCGCACGCAAAATGCTACTTTCCGCACTAGACGCGTAATGTACTAACTTATAACTTTCATAATTTTAAATAATTCCAGAAACGGCCATGGGAGTGGAACTTAAAGCTCAAACAGAAAAGAAAAACCAATATTTGGATTGCGTTAAGCGGTAAGTCAGGCCTTACTAAATATTTCCACAACTAGATGTTAATTAAGCATTTGAAATTGATTCTATGAGGCAGGAACTTATTCAGATATATTCTCAAACAGCTGATACTTTATTATAGTGTCACCTGTTTAATTAAAACTATATTAATTAAAAAATAGTCTGCCAATTAGTGTGGCACATAGCTCCGCGCCTCCTATTTCGTATAGGGTAAAGTGGGGCTAAGGTGTCACCTGGGGTTATTGTGTCCAACTAATTTTTTGTTGGGAATTGTTGGTTTTTTTCTCTCTACCGGTTTGTTAGGAATGAAGCAGCACTGTTTCTAGTTCCAGATTCTGACAACAGGAGAATTATTACTATTAAAATTTCCTACAAAAAATGAGTTGGTCACACCCCAGGTGACACCATAGCCCCACTTTACCCTACTTTTATTATTTTCAAATTTATTTCATTCTCTCCCGCTTTTTAAATCTTTCAAAATTGTTTTACATTAATTAAACTATAACTAAGGAAAATTTACAGACCGTAGACGGTTGAAATGAATCTGGGGCTATCCGCAGATAGCCGAAAGTATTCGGCATCCAAATTTCACTAAAAAATCAAATGAGTACTTTTGAAGGTATAGAGCAGTGGTTCTCAACGTGGGCGATATCGCCCCCCAGTGGGCGATGAGGAATCTCAAGGGGGTGATAGGACGGAGGGGGGCGATGCAGGGGGCGATGGGCAAATAGGGGCAAATAAGAATGAAAAGAAAAAATTGGTCCGAGACAACTCAGACAAACTTTCTCATATGCGAGATAATAATTACTTAGCCCAGTGTTTTCCATTTACTAGTTTTCATAATTACATTTAATTATTATTGAACATTTCATCAAAATTTATCATAAAATCATAACTTCTCCTGGGCAGGGAATCGAACCCGAGCTCTCTTCACCCGCGATTTAAGCTTTTTTCTCAGAAACTAGATTTTGCCAGGGAAAAACGGAGTATATCGTTAGATTCGTATTTAAATTGACTACATTTTGGATTTTTTTAATCAAAATCGTCAGAACCGTTTTCGAGAAATAATTTTTTTTCAGAGTTTTTGGGGGGTAGCGCCCCTAAAATTAATTTCTCGATTTCGCCTCGGGGTATGATTTTTCTATAAACATTTATGCCAAATTTCGTCAAAATCGGCCCAGTAGATTAGGCTCCAGGCGTCTGCCACAGACAGACGAAGGACAGACATTTTTTAAAAACCACTTTTTTGGACTCAGGGGACCTCAAAATGTGTAAATCCATCAAAATAGAATATTCGCGCCATCACAATACTTTCTCTTTATATGAGAAAATAAAAAGAAAAAAAATGCAATAATAATAATAATAATAATAATCATTTGTTTTTGTATTATATTTAAAGAAAATTGGGAAGAAATACAATTATTACTTATGGCATTTCCATCAACATACCTCGTGGAAAAAGGTTTCAGCGTAGTCAGTATTTTTAAAACAAAATCGTAAGAGAAAAACATGGTAAGAGAGGTGATTTGATATTAGCATTGACAAATATTTCGCCAGATATAGAGAGCCTATGCGAAGGGCATCAGGCTCAAGCATGTCATTAGTTAATTTTTATTAATTATTAATTTATATTTCACCTTAAAAAATATATGATTAGTTAAATAAATAAATACATTTTTTCATGGTCGTAGAATCAATTATGTTCTTAATTTAATTATTAATTAATTCGGTAAATAAGTAAAATTAATTAATTAATCTTCGTGTTCAGAGAATGGGGGGCGATGAATAAAGATGGAGATTTAGAAGGGGGCGACGAGTAAACAAAGGTTGAGAACCACTGGTATAGAGTATAGGTGAAAATAAATGTATGTTTGTACGCATGTAGAAGAAAAACGAGCGCAGAAGGTTGAAACGTTTATGGGACCAATACATTGGGCTAATTATGGTCTATGGTCTATCATCCAAATTTCATTTCAATCATTAAAGTAGTTTTTAAGATATGTTTGTTCGCAAAAATTGAGCGGCAGACAGACAGATAAAATTGGTTTCTGATGTCTAAAACGGATTTCTTTCTTGGAATTTTTGAAATTGGTGACATAAAATAGTTTCGTTCTTCAGAACGATCTCATAGTTTCCTTTACCTTCGACCTTCGGTAAGCTCCACAAAGTAATAATTTGTTGTTAATTCTTATCTTATAAATAAAAACAACATTTATGACAGAAGTTAACCCAAAATATTGTTTAGAGTTAGAACAAGTAGAATATATATGTAGTATGTAGTTCACTGCGATCAGATTTGTATCTGATATTGTTCCAGAAGCTTAGTCCAGAGTTAGTAAACTCCGCAATTTGTAGATTTTATTTCGATCTGACTATATTTCATATTTCGATTAGCTCCTGGCCAAATGCATGCCTTAAACATCGATCTATTAACTTTAAACATCCTAAATTTTTATCATTCGACATATTATATTCAGATGACAACAAGCTACTTGTGTTAAAACACTTTAACCCTTTACAACTCACACAAAAATATGAATTCCCACCTTTTAAAGTAAAGTGTACAGCAGGAAAGATACCACCACTGCGATCTAGCGGCGAATGCAGGCAACACTGTTCCTCAACATGCAAGCATTATTCCTAATTTAATCAATAAACTTAATAGATTAAAAAATAAATTAAATGAACAAACTTAATAAATAAATTTAAATTTGTCTTCTATTTTGGAGTAAAAAATAAAACAAAGATTATAATTGATAAATTGATTTTCAACTTTAGAAGCAAAAATTATCATCTTTACTAAATTGTTCAAAGTATAAAATTTGTTTGTTTATGTGTTTTACAGGGCTTCAGAATTGATTACACTTAGAATTTTATCTGTTTATCAAATAAATGATTTCGTATTTAATATTTCATCTAACGGAAGAAATTTCTATAAGACTTTGAAAGCCTTACAACAATTCACTGACAGGGTAAGTTGGAAAACACTCATTTATTTTTTTAAAAAAATTACAAATAGGGAATAAAGGTAATCAAAAGGGCTGTAGTAAGTATAAGTAGTAACAGACTTAAACTGGTAGGAAATGTAAATTAGTTTATTGTTTTGCATATTACGTAAACAGAGATTAATATTATGAAAGAGGCGTAGTTTAATATAACCAATAAACTTCTTCATACACAAAAAAATTGTAATTGAAACAATTTTTAAGAAAAATCAGATTTATTTTCATCAATATTTTTGGAAATTGACCGTTTTAAATTTATAAAATCAATTAACTTTTTAGCCAGTTTTGAACCTGTTAAGTAAGACCTGTGGCAAAAAATATACAGAAAGACATAATAAAAAATAAATAAGTAGGTCTTCTGGTGAATATATACAGACAGGCATAATAAAAAAATCAATAACTTGGTTTTCTGGTGAAATCCTTGTCACGAACCCGAAGTCCGACGTTTCGCTTACACTACTGGAAGCATCTTTCAGCAGAACCTTAAGATGACCCCTGAAAGTATCTTTCACTAGACCCCCTGAAGATGCTTCCAGTAGTGGAAGCAAAACGTCGAACTTCAACCCCTTCTTAAAGTGGATTTCACCCGAAAACCAAGTAATTGATTACGAGAAAAACCTCGGAAGCCTAGGCACTAAGTTATGAGAAAAAAAAATTAAGATCTCGGTTTTATTAATGCACAAGAAAGATAAGGTATTGAAAAAGTTTCCAATTCTGATGAATGTACAGAGAAAAATAAATATTCATTCTTGTACCCTTTTGTTATTTTAAGGTGATTTCTGAGAGAAAGGCAATAAGCAGCTCTGACAAAATGCATGAGGATGGATTAGGGCGTAAGTAAATAAAAATGCAATGTCGTAAAACCCTAAAATAAGTTGAATATTAATATTAGTCATTAAAGAAAACACAACTCAAGTGTTTAAAAATTGGATTTTTTTGGAGTTTCCCGATGTCAATTTTATCCAAGCAAATTTACTCTACCGTGGCTAAAGAAGTTTCACTTCAAAAATTGCAGCTCAGAATTTTTTGGAACAGAAAACCTAAAATGACTGGAATATTATTCTTGGCTTAGTTTTTATGATTTTATTTTATTTATTGTTAGACTCTTATTTTTTATTTGTACTTTGCGTTACTTTAAATATTTCATTTTAATTTATTAGGGTTTATTTGCCTTTGATCGCTGTTACGTATTTATTTGCCTCGGTTTCTTTTTAGACAATTTAATTAGTCGTTAGTTACTGTTTATTTAGACACTGAAGATGACCTTAATAGAGGCCGAAAGCTGCTTTGATTATGAAATAAATATTTTACGTGAAAAGAAATTTCCTTCTATGAACTTTTGTTTTAAAAAATTAATGTTCAATGAAGGATACTATAAGATCAAATTAAATAACCTTAACTTGTGATCATATCTAAAATTTTGCCTTACCTACTTTAAAAAAAAAAAAAAAAAAAATGATCAAGGGAAAACCAAGGATTTTCCAAAAAGGATTTGGTAAATATCTTTTATATAATCGAGTAGTGTCCCGACGACGACAACTCACCTCTAAATGATTTATAACGTTAAAAATTGATGCACCACAAGCTGGATCCGAACCCGGGGCTCCTGGGTGAAAGCCAGATTCTTAACCAGTTACGCCATACCTATATAACGAATATCAGAGCACAAAACTTCCTATTTAAATGTTTTAATTTTAATTACCTATAACTGCATAAAACTTACTATTTAAATGTTTTAATTTTAATTACCTATAACTGCATAAAACTTACTATTTAAACAGTAAATATCTCTTTAAATATATATTTCAATTATAACTAATTATCTCTCAGCTCTTTTTCTAAACCATATTTATTATTCTGCCCG
Source organism: Gerris buenoi (assembly GCA_001010745.2). Taxonomy (NCBI): domain Eukaryota; kingdom Metazoa; phylum Arthropoda; class Insecta; order Hemiptera; family Gerridae; genus Gerris; species Gerris buenoi. Next base: position 69,735 of record KZ651758.1, read on the forward strand.
TTACCGCGGGCCTAACGGCTAGTAGATTTATAAATATGCGTTGTTGTGCTTAAAGGTAAGACAAAGAAGGCTTTCCTGGACAGTCTAATAGCCATGCAAAAAGCAAATCCAGAGTCTTTCACGGACCAAGATATCAGAGAGGAAGTGGACACCTTCATGTTTGAGGTATGCAATATTATCATCACATTGGCTTACTAATAATAATAATAACACTAGGAATCATTGGCGAGGATTTTTAAAAGCTTGTTTTTTTTTAAAAGTAAACAAACTTTTTCATTTTTAATAATGCAATAACTCAGATATTACTCAATATTTTTCAATGAAACCAAGTTCATTTAGTTTTACGCCTATAAAGACGGAGTGGTGGAGACAGACATACAGATATGCAGGGGAAAATTTAAGGCCTATTTTATTTTTAATAATGTATAAATTGAAATAAAATAACAATTATCTACACATAAAATTTTAATTTTATTCAAATATATAGATAATATTCAAATAAACTGTAAACCCACATAATATTCATATAAACTGTAAACCCAGATAATAGTAAGATAAAATATTAAAATTCTGAAAAATAAGATAAAAATAATATAGAATTACAATTGCCAAACAATAAATTTTAATGAAGTAAAAATGGGTTCATTTTACGCGCATTCGGGCAGATAAAAATAAATTCATAAAGCTATGGAGACATCACAGAGTGCCCCCCCCCCCCTTCCTTCCTTCTGAACTTGGGCAGTGTTCTGTTCAGGTTATAAACAAAGCTAAAATATTATGAAAATACAATTGTTGATTAAAAATAAGTATGCACTTAATATTTACTATGTAAATGGATGACACGAAAAATGAAATCAGAAATATATGCAAGAAGGAAGAGGACGGGAAGGTTTCATTTAGGTTAGCTTCAATGCGAGAAAGTAGGTTTGGAATCAATTTTTTCTTGCGACATGTTATGAGAGTTTATAGATTATTCTAAAAGCGCGTATAAAACACAGGCTATGAACCCTCCTTTAGAAGATAAAACAGTATTCAAATAAAAATATAAACAAGAAGGAAGAGGACGGGAAGGTTTTATTCAGGTAAGCTTTGGCGCGACGAAGTTTGTTTGGAACCAACTATTCTCGCGACATGTTATGACAGCCTATAGATTATTCTGAAGCGCGTATAAAACACAGGCTATGAACCCTCCTTTAGAAGATCAAAATTATTTCGACCAGGGAAAGAAAATATACTTACTAAGCTAGCTCACATATTATGCATATTTGTGGCAGTCTTAAATTCTAGATATTAAATAAAAGAACTTTTTATATTTGATACCTATAAATGATTAATTTCCAACAATAGTAGACATTTTACTCAAATTAAAGGACAATTTTATTTCTCTTAATATAGAATAACATACATTATAATAATATAGATTTGATTATATTTCAGGGACATGATACTACATCAGCAGCACTGTGCTTCGCTTTATGGCTACTTGGATCTCACCCAGAAGAGCAAGTGAGTTTCTTCTGTTTTATTTAATTTAAATCAAATTATAATTATTATTAACTACGGGAAACAGTCAGAGAAAAACAAGCTCCAGCGCCGGCGCTGGAGCTTGTTTTTCTCTGACTGTTTCCCGTAGTTAATAATAATTATAATTTGATTTAAATTAAAATTGAATCATTCCGTAGTTTGAATACTACCAAAATCGTAAAAAATGAATTTCTGTTTTATTTAATGAATAATTATTTAACTAAACAAATGATCTTCAGGCACTTCTTATTTAGACTGTTACTCCCGTATGTTTTTTTTTAGTATATAAATGACTTTGACTAAATAACTATTAAGACAAAACGATATTTAGTCCAATGTACTTTGGGACAAAGGAATATTTCACTTTTGTTTTTATAAGGGGAGTTACAACCCAAAGAAGAACACCCCTCAATTTTCTTTATAAGGGGAGTAACAATCTAAAGAAGTACCTTCAATTAATCATAAAAGAACAGACAGTTAGCATGTTAAACCTTTATCGGATTCAATATTAGCCTGATGTAGAAAAAATACAATTACATTGATTGCGTTCAATTGAACATTGAAGTAGATAATACTATCAAGCGTGAGTTATATACTAACATGGATAAATAAGTTTTTGCGGTGGGGGACAGAAGAAATTTCCGCAAAACAACACATGAAAAATGTGACGCACAGGAGGTAGCTCAGTTTTCACTTTTTAGTACTATATTACGCCACTAGGTGAGAACACAAAAACATATCCATGATTCAAAGTTTTTTCATGACGTGGAAAAATTCTTTAAAAAAAGGAAGGTTATAAGATGCAGGTTATACAAATTTAATTTTTTTTTCTATTTTATCCAGGAAAAATTGTATCGAGAAATTATGGATACAGTAGGGGATGGTGAGCTGACTATGGTAAATTTAAACAGTATGAATTACCTGGAGAGGATCATAAAAGAAACTCTAAGACTATACCCAAGCGTGCCGTACATATCTCGAAGACTCACTGAGGACCTTGTTTTGGGTAAGTTCCAATTTCTTTATTTTAACAGTTATTCCTTATTTAAGAGAGCCTTGGTTTGTAAATCTTTGTATAGTTTTATTTTCTTTAAGTAATAATCTGAAAATGCTGCTCTAATTATTCTAAAAAAATGCTCCTCGGTTTCATAGAATCTCTAATAACTTATTAGGATTAAGATATATGTAAAGTGTATTTACTAATTATATTGATCAAAGGATATTTTCGACCAATCAAAATTTATATCAAAGCCTACTAATCCATTGATTAGCACTAGGAGAACTTAAAATCAATGAGGTGGAAGAACTACATAGATATACCATCTTGATCTACATTACTTCATACCAATTGTATACTTTTGTTAGTTCCTAGGGAGCGATATAAAGATTAAAGCCACAATAATTAATTCACTGATTCACTTACTGATTAATATATGTATTATTTATCAGTACAATCAATTTTAAGAGAGCATAACTTAGTATTTAAATGGGCACCTATAAAATACAATAGGTGACACCTAAACTTAATTATAATTTAAGTTTAAAGTCATCTAGAAACAGTTCTTAATAGCACCAAATTGCAATGGAATGAATAATTTATTTGTTTTTAATATAAAATGATTTTTTGAAATTACAGATGACGGGACAGTGTTACCGACTTCTATGAATGCAGTGGTAATTCCATTTTTTTTACATCGAGATCCAGAATACTTCCCAGATCCAGAGAAATTTGATCCCGACAGATTTACAGAGGAAGCTTCGGCGGGCAGGCATCCTTACGCTTATATACCATTCAGTGCTGGGCCAAGGAACTGTGTCGGTACGTAAATCCTTCATGATACTAATAGTTTTTATAAGTTAATTCTATTTGGCTCTCAAGCTTACCCAAGTTAACAAACGTGATCATTATGAAGAACGATGTTTGTGTCCCCAATTTCATAATTTCTCTACAGCCTAGTATACACCTAGAGATAAGTACAGGGACAGTCGCGATATACTGTTCCTAGGCAGTCAGTAAACCATGTCGCGTTTCCACACCTACACAGAAATCAGAACGAGTTTTGCGACAAAATTGACCAGAATTTTTCTCTCTGAGCATTCAACTTGTTACTGACTAATGTAAGATTACCTAATAAGAGAAATAAACCGTAATCCTAAACGTTACTGGAGGAGACATTTATTTTCGGCAGCCATTCATGTTGTTATAAATCTTCTCAAATAATTGAAATAAAAAGATAGACTATGGGGTTGAGAAATTTTCTGAGAATGAGTCCGGCCGATTTCAAAATCATTTTACAGATGACGATCATATTCATAATAAAAATAAAAAGGGGGCAGTTGAAATGTGTAATTTAAGTTTGTAATGATGTTTAAGGATTTAAAAAATTGAACTATTGTTTCAGGTCAAAAGTTTGCAATGCTGGAAATGAAAACGACAATAGCTTCAGTAATCAGGAAGTGTAGAGTCGAAGCTATAACCAAGAAAGAGGAATTTTTAATTCAGCCAACTCTTATTATTAGACCGAATGTACCAATTAAATGTAAATTTATATCACGCAATAAATAAAGTCATTATGAAAGTCGTATGAGAATGGTGTAGGATACTATCCCGCTATACAAGGATTGAGTTGGATTTTGGGTGAATTTGTAAAGCCGGTTCTACACTCTCGGTGAGACTACACGAGGGTCGGCGAACACGAGAATGTAGAGGATGTACTCGCCTTGCCTCCGGTAGTCCCGCCTCGCCTCGCCACCTCTCCCCTCGGAGTCGGTACTTCAGACCCGAGTCAAAGGGGTCCCGGTGGGGGATGCCTCGTCTTCATGCAACCCCTCGGCAAAAGGGCGAGAATGCCGAGGGTACCTCTTGTACTCACTTGTACATACTCACCACGAGCTCTCGACAAGAGGTCTCGCCGAGAGTACCGGTATTTAAATAAAATAAAAATAAATTAATAATTATTAATTAATTAATTAATTATTTAATTATTAATATTAATTGAAATGTATATACTTTTAGCTGGAAGGATGAAAACGATTAAATGAAATAGTTTACTTTATATTTATCTAGTTGTTTTGGCGGGTAATTTTTCATCAATATTTAACGGTGATAGTTCTCCCACGATAGAACTATCATGTGAGTCAATGTCATAGAACTATCGGAAAGCATACGACAAAGCTTGTTGTCTTGTACTCAAAGTCATATCCATATCCCAAATATCTAACTTGTATAAAGAAACAGAGAATTAAATATATTATTATATTATACTAGCCGGTCTCGGCTGACCTACGGTCAGCCTGCGTCCGTCTAGTGGCCGGGTACTAATATTTGGTTGTTGCCTTACACCCCTTAAAAAGTAAAATTTTAAAAACGTGTACGTAACAACAATGAAAGTACTTTTCAAGCCCTGTAAAATGATATATATAATATGATATATTTCGAGTATTTCGATCATTGTACCCCTGTACCTCGTATAGGTACTAACATTATATTAAAACAAATTAAATTCACTGAATGGCTATATAAAGCTTACTTAATAAAATCATTACTAATAACACATTGTTTCTCACAACATAAAATCTCAAGTTAAAATAACACATTAGGTACCGTTTGTACCAAAAGTACACATGCGTACAAATATGTTCAATTATTAATTTTTTCCGAGTTCCTAATATTAAATAAGGCATGCATACAAATTTTAAATCAAATCGAATCAATATTTCTCATATTTTTAATTTTTTATTAATTTCCCTATTTTTGGGCCCAGATTTCGAACCGGAAAATTTGGGCAAAAAAAGTTGTCGACAACCCCATACAAACTATACGTCGTTTTAAAGCCCCCGTCGAGTAGATTACGAATATGCCATTCTTTTTTCATTTATCACTTTTAAAGCCCGAAAAATGGTCAATCAAAAAGTCCAAAAATTGCCAAATATGAACTTTGAGTGGCATTTTCTCGAAAACTAAAAGTCGTGGAGAGAAAGTTCCAAGAGTACTTTCGTCTTGTATTTTTATTATTTTTAAGCATGACTAATTTTATAAAGATCAGACAAACTTTATTTTTTCCCAAAAAATCGTCAAACCATACTTACTACATACCCCTGTGATTTTTTTTACCCGAAAAAGTCAAAATGATGATAACAAAATAAATGAGGTATATTCGTAAACGTCTCGAAAAGGAGAGTAAAAAATAATAACAATGTTTTAAATTTCAACCAAAACCTAAGGATCCATTGTCAAAAAACAGCTATATAAGGACTTTTTTCAATTTTACCCCCCTAAAAAGTAAAAATATCACAAAACACTACATAACTACGTTGAAAGGCCTATTCAAGAGTTTTTCAACGATATACATGAAAGTAGGTGTTGTGTTAAAAAGCACATTTGTACCCGTGTACCAATAGGTACCAAAAATATATTTAAAAAACAAACCATGTATAAGCCCATTATTTAGGCTAATGAATTCTAATAAATTTAAAAATAAAATTAAAAAAAATTATTTCACATTCTTAACCTGAACCAAAAGTGCAAATCGGTACAAATGTACCCGTACAAAATTTTTAAAAAATAAAAACCACCACAACATTAATGTATTAATCAAGGCCTTTAAAACGATATATGGCACATAAAAATATACATGTGTCTTGAAAATCCAAGATGGCGGCTATAATTCAATATGGCGGATACATATCAAAATCAAAATGGCCGCACTTTTCTATTTATGGTACACTCTATCTATGTACCAAATTTCAAATCTCTAGGTCAATGAGAAGTAGGAGAATTTTTGATGAGTCAGTCACTGTCACTCTTAGTTTTATATATATAGATTACAATATACATATAGAGCAAACGTAATATTTATATTTTCGAAAACAACAAAATCTGATACCAAATATGAAGAAAGCTATCATATTTGCTGCCTTCTATATCTGTTATCAAGTGATATAAAAGTATAAACAAACAACAAGCCAATCAGAATTTAGTATCTAACGTGGTAGTTTCTTAAATCTGTTGATTGAGTACTTTGACTGCAGCCTGCAGCGACTGAACACTAAAATATCAGACGAGATAGTGTGATGTATGATAGTTCTATCACGACAGAATCTATCACATAGTCTACATGGTGATAGCTAACACGATGGTTGGTATCATGACTGCAACTATCACCGTGTAAACGGCTTAAGAGACAAGGAGAAAGGTATTTACAGTCTATAAGATTAGAGCATTGGCACAATCAAAAGGCGGGAAAATTTTGAGGGAAACGATTTTATTGGTCCCCCATGTTGAATGCAACTTCAGAAAAAAATGCTCTACTCTACCCCTGTTCCACAAAAAAAAATATAACATGGCAACACCGATTTTCCTTTTTATAACCCCAAAACTACCTCCACGTTTGTTATTTCCCGCCTTCGATTGTGCCAACTCTAATCTTATAGACTTTAGGTGCACGGAAGGACCCGTGAAAAATCGTGAATCGCTACAAGATGTTATAAATAAATATTATATACAAGAATAAAGCAAGGTCAGGATGTCGCATGGAAGGGATTTGGCCACAAGGCTAACTAGGGTCCTATCTACCCCTCCCCCCTAAAACAAAACTTACGTTCATTTGGTCTTAGTAAATCTGAAGTAAAAGAAATCTTAGTCAGTCGCAATTCAACTTCGAGGAGTTAACGTCTACAATAACATTATATACTAATATAATTTATCACTCGTAACTCTTAAGTCGATATTTGAACTTGCAATAAACATACAAAATATAATATTTAAGCAATTTGGTACTGCTAAGTTTTAAAAATATTATGTTTTACCAATAATTATTATTATTTTGGATAATCCAACTGAAAGAAATACTCTTACGTTTTAAATAAATTAACAAACCTCGTGGATTCCTGCACCAGGTAAACTAGCCAGTTCATGTTACTAATACACACAACACATCTAAAAAAAAAAAAAAAAAAAAAAAGTCTGCCAATTGGTGTGGCACATGGCGTCCAATTTCGTATACTTTAATGATTTTATTTTACTTTACTTTATTTTATACTAGCTGAAGTACCCGGCGCAGCCCGGGTTGTATACAAAAATTAAGACCTAAGTGACTAAAATATCAATAAAGAAGTAGATACCTAAATGTATATTACAAAAGTATCAGAACATTGTAAAATAAATAAGTATAAAATATGGTTATGCGTTGAGGGAATTATGTCACAAACCTTACTTTTCCATGTTACTCCCCTCCTAAATAAAAATATCACAAAAATCTTCTTAAAGAGCTTTTCAATGATACGCATAATGAAGGGTTGTCATTACTTTGACATTTGTACCCCGTACCCCTGGATACCAAAATTAAAATTTCGAAAACATATGTGGACAGTGACCTTCCTCTTGCCTCGAAGGTTAAAACTAAAGATTTATATAAGGAAGCCACACACCAAAAGACACTCTTTTTACTTACAGAAGTATTTTTTTCTTAGTATAGAAATATTTTTCCTGTATTTTCCACTTTGCCCCCTCCTAAATAAAAATCTGAAAAAAATGTAAATAACAACAATTACTTTATTCTTAAAGAGCTTTTCAACGATATGCATCATGAAGGGTATCCATTACTTTGACATTTGTACCCTGTACCTCTGTGTACCAAAATTTTATTTTCGTACTCTCATGGAGCCAGTGACCTTGATCTTGTTTTGAAGGAAAAGAGTGAAAATATTCATCAAATTGGGATAAAACTGTAGATTTGTATAAAATACATACTCTCATATAGATACTCTTCTTTTTTACTTAGATATATTATGTAGTTATATTTTTCCACTTTACCCCCCTCCTAAATGAAAATGTGACAAAACTATACATAACAACAATTACTGTACTCTCAAAGAGCTTTTCAACGATATGCATCATGAAGGGTATTTATTACTTTGACCCTGTATCCATTACTTGTACCCCGTACTCCTGGGTACCAAAAATTAAATTTCGAAAATTCATGTAGACAGTGACCTTCCCGTTGTTTTGAGGGTCAAGTGTGCAAATTTTCATCGAGATCGGACTAAAACTGTAGATTTGTATAATGGACATACCCACATACATACATATCCACGGACTTTCTTCTTTATATATATAGATTTTTTTATGCTTTTACAACCTATTATTGTCAAATATGTATATTACATTTAGTCAAATGTATTATGTATTAATGTTTTTTTTTTTTTTTTTTTTTTTTTTTTTTTAAATCCGTCAGAATTGATTTTTTACACCAATTTAAGTATCAATTTAGCAAAATTTAAAGAGCGCAGACGGTTGAAATTATTCTGAAGCTATTTGCGGGCTACTTGTGAAAAAAAAGACATCAGGGAAAAACCAACACAATCTTGAAATTACATTGTTATGAAATTAAAAATGCCATAATTAGAATACATATTTCTTTTTATTAGATTAATATAACTAAAACAATGTCATAATAATTGTTATAATCAATCCACATAATGCAAATATATTGGTTTCCTAACAAGTATGGCGTAACAAAACTGTCCAGTGATAATGGCACAAATTAATTGTAATGCAATTTGAATGAGATAATGGTAAATAAATATCAAATTCCAATGAATAATCATCATTCTACAAAATTAGTTTTCTGTTAGAATTTTGTTGAGGTTTTTTCTTAAGAGTATGTTCTTAAGGTGGGGATTCTTAAGGGTGTGTTCTTAGGGTATTCATAAGGTAAGGGTGAATAAAAATTAAAGTGTAATATTGATCAGTCTATATAGTCAAAAGACATAACATAACATATACAGTCAAAAGACATAGATAACATTTCGACCACACCATCAGTTAGTTATAAACTAAAATTGTCTAAACACATCTGTATCAGACATTGTGGTGTTTTAAAGAGCTATTGTGGTTTTTGGACAATATATACAATAAACAGGGGGGTCCAAAAGTCTCTCCCCCCCCCCTCTTAACTTTTGAACGGTTTGTGATAAATTAATGAAAATTGGGGGATCTCTACCATTCAAAGGGAAGTTTGTTTTCATGCTATCGCCCACTAGGGGCAACCACCCACTTTGCCCCTAGGCAACCTAACTTCAAAATTTCAAATTGGAGTGTATATTTTTGATAGCAGATTTAGATTCTACGGTGAAAAATAAAAATATTTTACTTCTAACTTTTTTTTCTATCTCCAATATTTTGCCCCCTATAGGGGGGAAA
>KZ651758.1:93988-134419 GCA_001010745.2 Gerris buenoi
GAGCGTTACGCGTGAACACTTGGATGGATAACGTTGACCAACGAACTCGTCCTGAGTATTAGTAAAATTAACATGTATACCAAATTTCACCAAAATCGGTCAAGAATTACTCAAGTTATCGTCGGACGTTTCAAAATTCGCGGGCACAGACCGACAGACAGACAGACACGAGACCAAAAATGTTCCCTGATGTCTGAAACGGATTTCTGTCTTGGAATTTTTAAAATCGGAGACATAAAAGTTTTTCGTTCTCAAACCGTTCAAGTTTTTCGTTCCGTTACCTTCGGTAAGCTCGGAAGCAATAATAATAATGAAATAATAATAACTAAAAATATTCAAATAATAAAAATATTCAAATAATACCTATCACATTTAGAGAATTACAGAGCAATCTAAAACTGTGAAGGATGAAGGATCTGACAATAATTTATGCACATACAGAGTAAAGTAAGCCATTATTCCCTGGGTAAAAAAGTTGGTTCTTGAGGCGAAGCTGAAGGAACTAGACTTTTTAATGAATAACACTAATGAGATAAAATATTCTCCAGTAGGGAAGAAATACTCAATTTCATTCATCGTATAGTTTTTATTTGTTTTGATGAATTACTATAATTGTTAACACTTTTAATAGCAAATGTAGGAGATTCGATATTAAAAACAAATAAGAAATGGAATTAAACTCAAATAGAAGGTTATTTAGATACAACAAACAATAATAAACAAGGTCGAAAAAGCAGTGTCGCCAACCAAATTTCAACAACTTTATTACATTAGCCATTCATTCTCTACTATTTATAAAATAATTAAGTTGGCAGTACTTACTTTTTCGCCGGATTTATTGCTACTCATGGAAACACCTAACTTGTTAAATCCCAAAGCAGGATTAAATCCGTATTGGAACATCATAGAAACGCAGTAACTTTTATTATACTAGCCCTTTTTGCTATTCTGTTCATTTTTCCCCTATTATGTTACGTATCGTATGAATGTTTAAGTTTAAGTTATGCAGAATTTTTAACTATGTAGTACATAATATGGCTTCGAACTACTAAACCCGCAACACTTGCCAGTAAAGCAGGCTATCCCGTCTCAAAGATTGCAGGATTACAGACTCTCTTTACAGTAAAAGTCTGAAAACGTTCTATTATTTAGCTTAGAACTAAATAAAACTGAATTTTGCAAAGAAAAATCAATATAAAATTTAAAAATGCTCTAAAATAAAAAATATTTGATAATAATTCATATTTTTGAACAAATTTAAAAATAGTCTGCCAATTAGTGTGGCACATAGCTTCCTCGCATCTTATAATTAACTAAAAATATTCAAATAATAAAAATATTCGTATAGTTTTTATTTGTTTTGATGAATTACTATAATTGTCAGCACTTTAAATAGCAGATGTAAGAGATTCGATATTAAAAACAACTAAGAATTGAATTAAACTCAAATAGAAGGTTATTTAGATACAGGTTACAAACAATAATAAACAAGGTCAAAAAAGCAGTGTCGCCAACCTAATTTCAACAACTTCATTACATTAGCCATTCATTCTATATTTATAAAAAAATTAAGTTGGCAGTACTTACTTTTTCGCCGGATTTATTGCTACTCATGGAAACACCTAACTTGTTAAATCCCAATGCAGGATTAAATCCGTATTGGAACGTCATAGAAACGCAGTAACTTTTATTATACTAGCCCTTTTTACTATTCTGTTCATTTTTTCCCCTATGTTAGAATGAATGTAAAAGTTATACAGAATTTTTAACTAGTGCATAATATGGCTTACTAAACCNTCGCTGTTGGTATTACTAAAAAATTGTATTTGAAAAAAATGTTTGTCTCATTGAAAAGGTTTGATTTTTTCCCCGGCCTAAATTTCCAATTTTAAATTTTATGTTAACGTTTACGAGAGCGTTACACGTGAACGCTTCGACGGATAACGTTGTCCAACGAACTCGTCCTGAGCATTAGTGAAATTAACATGTATACCAAATTTCACCAAAATCAGTCAAGAATTACTCAAGTTATCGTCGGACGTTTCAAAATTCGCGGGCACAGACCGACAGACAGACAGACACGAGACCAAAAATGTTCCCTGATGTCTGAAACGGATTTCTGTCTTGGAATTTTTAAAATCGGAGACATAAAAGTTTTTCGTTCTCAAACCGTTCAAGTTTTTCGTTCCGTTACCTTCGGTAAGCTCGGAAGCAATAATAATAATGAAATAATAATAACTAAAAATATTCAAATAATAAAAATATTCAAATAATACCTATCACATTTAGAGAATTACAGAGCAATCTAAAACTGTGAAGGATGAAGGATCTGACAATAATTTATGCACATACAGAGTAAAGTAAGCCATTATTCCCTGGGTAAAAAAGTTGGTTCTTGAGGCGAAGCTGAAGGAACTAGACTTTTTAATGAATAACACTAATGAGATAAAATATTCTCCAGTAGGGAAGAAATACTCAATTTCATTCATCGTATAGTTTTTATTTGTTTTGATGAATTACTATAATTGTTAACACTTTTAATAGCAAATGTAGGAGATTCGATATTAAAAACAAATAAGAAATGGAATTAAACTCAAATAGAAGGTTATTTAGATACAACAAACAATAATAAACAAGGTCGAAAAAGCAGTGTCGCCAACCAAATTTCAACAACTTTATTACATTAGCCATTCATTCTCTACTATTTATAAAATAATTAAGTTGGCAGTACTTACTTTTTCGCCGGATTTATTGCTACTCATGGAAACACCTAACTTGTTAAATCCCAAAGCAGGATTAAATCCGTATTGGAACGTCATAGAAACGCAGTAACTTTTATTATACTAGCCCTTTTTACTATTCTGTTCATTTTTTCCCCTATGTTAGTATGAATGTAAAAGTTATACAGAATTTTTAACTAGTGCATAATATGGCTTACTAAACCCTCAACACTTGTCAGTAAAGCAGGCTATTGTGTCTCAAAGATGGCAGATTACAGACTCTCTTTACAGTAAAAGTCAGATAGCGTTCTATTATCTAGCTTAGTACTAAATAAAACTGAATTTTGCAAAGAAAAATCAACAAATCAACATACAAATTTTAAAAAATACTCTAAAATTAAAAATATTTGATAATAATAATTCATATTTTTGAACAAATTCAAAAATAAAATTGGAAAATAGGACTTAAAGCATTGCTGAGCTCTTGAGTTCTAAATGATCAAAATACGTTGACTTTTCCATTTGCAGATGATGGGTTTAAGCTGTCAGCTGGCTTGAATGTGCTGCTAATACCTTATATTCTACACCGAGATCCAGAAACATTCCCTGATCCAGAGAAGTTTGACCCTGATAGATTTTTAGAAGATGCTTCAGTAGGTAGACATCCCTACTCTTACATACCGTTCAGTGCTGGACCAAGGAATTGCATTGGTAAGAGAGTTGGAGATAATATTTTTGATGTAATATTTCCTTATAATAATACTTTAATTAAGCTGATACAGCGAACATATTGACTCTAGGGACAAGGGTAAGGTAGGTTGCTGAAGAATAATTTGTTGATTTAACTGGTTAAAGGTACACAGTACACATTCTAACAATACCTATCTATTCGCCATCTATGTTTTTGTCTGGACCGCGTACCTAACAAATAATAGATTGCTATATTATTCTTCTGAAACTAAAATAGTGGCTATGGTCCTTTCATTAAGAAAAGTAGTGTGCCAATTAGTGTGGCACATAGCTTCCTCACGGTCTATTATTGGTCGATTTGGTCGATTTAAATCTTTTTCGATTCCCAGTGGAGTCACATTAACTTTTATGCAATATAAATTTTTCGCGCAAGTAACTGGAATGAATATACAAAACATGAATGCAGTATTTTCGAAAAACCATCCAAAATTCTTCAAAATCTGATGTGTTACTTTCAAATATATGGGTGCCACTAAAAAAAAAAGCTTTTGTACGCGCGGAAGGAAGCAATGGGCGTAGATGGTAAAATGTGGCACTAAAAGAGGTCTAATTATGACCTACCATCCAAACTCCATAAAAATTGGGCAACTAGTTTTTAAGATAAATGAGCTGCCAAAAAATTATTGATGGACTCACTAATAGGTGCATGGACAGCTTTCTAGGTGTTCGGAAAGTGGATTAAATTTAGGTTACAGGATTTGGAGACAAACAAATTAAGGCACAAATTCGGGGTTCTGGCACAACATTGATTATAAAACAACTAGTCCAAATAGCTAATAAACCCAGAATATGAATTTTCACATTCACTGCCTAACTGGACATGCCACAAACCTAAAAGATCTTCATCAACAAATCAATATGATTAAGAATATTTTGTATTGAATTTCAGGTCAAAAGTTCGCACTGTTGGAAATGAAGCTAACGCTAGCATCTGTAATCAAAAAATGTAAAATAGAAGCTGTAACGAAGAGAGAAGATTTTAAAATTCTAGCTCATCTGATCGCTAGACCATCAACCCCACTTGAATGTAGATTTGTTCCAAGAACCGAGTAATAAAACCAAATTTTGTTTTAGAAAATAACACAAACGCTACGGGTAAGCATTTCAATAAAAACTTGTAATATGCTAAGCTTAAACAATAACTTAACTATTTCTGATAATGAATTACCCTCGAGCCACAAGGGCTCACCATCTTTGACACAAATGGCACATTTTCCAGGCCCTAGGCTCTACAGATTTTAAAGGGGTCTTAAGATATGCAAATTAGACTCATCATTACATAAAGTTGTTTAAGAGTATTGTTAATAATTATTGTCGTAAGTGAAATAAGTTAATGTTGACAAAGAAATAAATAATACTCTTTAATAACAAAATAATGAAAGACTCCATTATGTTTTAAGTTAATAAAAATATAATTCGAATATTTAGTAAAAGAACAAAATATAGCCTACGAAACATGTCGCCATGGTCATACGAAAAATGATCTTTTTTTTATAAATAATTAAATTATTATTTAATTATTATTATTATATCAACATATTAAGCATTATTAACTACGAGCGAAATTAGCTTTAAAATTACTTTTGAAAAAGTTGTTTATAGTAAACTATAACTATAATTGTGGCCAAATAGGTACACTTATATCAGGCATTGGCTAAGAGGGGGGGAATATGATGTAGTTTAAATATAATTCTTCAATATATATATTATNAGAGAGAGAGAGAGAGAGAGAGAGAGAGAGAGAGAGAGAGAGAGAGAGAGAGAGAGAGAGAGAGAGAGAGAGAGAGAGAGAGAGAGAGAGAGAGAGAGAGAGAGAGAGAGAGAGAGAGAGAGAGAGAGAGAGAGAGAGAGAGAGAGAGAGAGAGAGAGAGAGAGAGAGAGAGAGAGAGAGAGAGAGAGAGAGAGAGAGAGAGAGAGAGAGAGAGAGAGAGAGAGAGAGAGAGAGAGAGAGAGAGAGAGAGAGAGAGAGAGAGAGAGAGAGAGAGAGAGAGAGAGAGAGAGAGAGAGAGAGAGAGAGAGAGAGAGAGAGAGAGAGAGAGAGAGAGAGAGAGAGAGAGAGAGAGAGAGAGAGAGAGAGAGAGAGAGAGAGAGAGAGAGAGAGAGAGAGAGAGAGAGAGAGAGAGAGAGAGAGAGAGAGAGAGAGAGAGAGAGAGAGAGAGAGAGAGAGAGAGAGAGAGAGAGAGAGAGAGAGAGAGAGAGAGAGAGAGAGAGAGAGAGAGAGAGAGAGAGAGAGAGAGAGAGAGAGAGAGAGAGAGAGAGAGAGAGAGAGAGAGAGAGAGAGAGAGAGAGAGAGAGAGAGAGAGAGAGAGAGAGAGAGAGAGAGAGAGAGAGCAGTGGGGAGTAAATGAATAGGCTTTGAAATTTATTTTAAAAATAAGTTACTCCTATACTCCTTGTTATAATAAAGCTTGTCGAGAACATTTATCTCGTCCTAACGTGTTACAAATGTAAAAAGAACTTTAATTAGGTTATATATCTAATTTCATATACATATATATGAGTGTGGAGAATTTAAAAATTCAAATACAGAGTTCAAAGGGAGAAAAAACTTCTTATAAGCATATAAGCCAGCAAATACTTCGCTTTAATTAATGCCTTTAAAATGATTATTAAAAGGCAAAAACATGGTTTGTTTGAAAGTAAAATTAAAACATTTCATTTAAAAATGGACCCTTTTTAAATCCTATATAACCTCGACTTCGAACCTATAAATTAAACTATATTAAACCTATATTAACCTATATTTAAAATGTAAACCTATATATTAAACAATATTTAAATCTAAATTAACCTATATTTAAACCTTTATTAACCTATATTTAAACCTATATTAACCTATATTTAAACCTATACAGGGTGATTCACGATTAATTTTATAAACTTCGGGAGGTGATTCTACACCACAAATGCAATATAACATTTTCTCTTGACCCCTGTCCGATTCTCAATTTTAAGGGAGATATTTGGGGTTTTCTGGTTTTATTGTAAAACACAAGTTTTCTTCATAAAAATTGTCATACCTCCCAAACTGTTGGTCTTACAGCAAATTAAAAACCATTGAAAAGCTCATTAAATTTCCATTAAAAATACAAACCTTAAAAGTTTCTAAACACATTTCTAACAATGTCAATACAATCGCAATATGGGAAAAAAATTTAGTTACTAAAATTCGGAACAAGTTATTTGTGTCTGCCGCAAAAACAAATCTTTAGCCTTAGCCAGGCACATTTTTTTTTTCAAAAACTTCTCCTTTTAATAAGCTTTCCAAC
This sequence comes from Gerris buenoi, assembly GCA_001010745.2. Lineage (NCBI taxonomy): Eukaryota > Metazoa > Arthropoda > Insecta > Hemiptera > Gerridae > Gerris > Gerris buenoi. The sequence continues at coordinate 100,728 of KZ651758.1, forward strand.
GGTATACTCAACTTTGTGATTCCGTTAAAAAAACGCGAAAAAGCAGCACAGAAAGGGTAGAGGAAGGTGACAAACCAGCAATACACACGCTTTTTCCGTGATAACTTTCAAACGGTTTGAACTGGAGATTTTAAATTTGACACAAAAAACGCCCAAAACACCACCGACTACAGCAATTTACAGCTCCCCAATAATAATAGTACATTAAATAATAATTATAATACATCAACAAATTAACTTGAATATAACTCACACAACGAAATAGCATAAAGGTAAAGTATTTGTAATAAAAAAAAATGTTTACTATATCCTTTATGGAACTTTTCTGGGGATTTAGGGTTCTTTTTTATGGGCTAGATATTTTTTTACACTTTACAAAAGAAGTTAAGCTCTAATCTTTTTTAAATACGAGTTAATTATATAATAATTACCTGGTCCAGTGCTCACCATTTAATCATTAAAGAGTTTTCGTCATCGTTACATTTGATTATTATTTAACATCTTATCAAAAAATTACTTCTCACTAGCAGGGATTCGAACCCAAAACCTCACATTTTGTGTTTTTATTTATTAGAAAACCAGTTTTTTCCGGGAAAACGACTCATGGTTCATTATAGATTTTAATCCAAATCGTGGGAATTATTTTAGATAAATTTTTCAAGTTTGTTTCCCCGAATTTTGGGGGGTCGCGCCCCTAAATTTAGAGTTAAAATTCATTCCTCGATTTTGCCGAAAAAAGATCTTATTTGTTATAAGTAGTTTTCATGGTAGCAATATGACTTAAGCTTAAAAATATTAAAATCCTTTATTTATTTAATAAAATATTAAAGTCCTTTATGTAAAAGCGTTAGGCCCAGACTATAGACGACAGGACTTTAAATTAATAATAGTTTGTACGTTTTAGGTTTCTGTACAAAGTACAAAAAGAAACCTTATATAACGGCTCTGTCTGTCCGTTGGTTTCGTTTGTCCGTTGGCTTGGTTCAACTCATAAACTACAATAGCTAGAAACATGAAATTTGGCACACAGGTACATCTCGGCATTTTAGACAACTGGGCAAATTTTGGAAATTTTACACTTAATATTTTCAAGATGGCTGCCCTGCCAATATGGCGGGTGACCAAAAAAGTTTTTAGCTACTAGGGCATGTTATACATCAAATTAAAGGTCTTGAAGTGTAGAAAAAAAATATGCAACTATTACACTTTAACTATTTAAACTAAGCCGTACAGAAACCGGCGATTGTCGCCTCACGTATTTACGTGAAGCGCGCCTTACTTGTATTATTTATATAATCGAGTAGTGTCCCGAGTAGCGACGACTTATCTTGAAATATGTTATTAATTATTGCCAAGCTAAGGCAACCACATTTAATCCAATAAAAATAAATGTTTGTTTTGATTTGTTGGTCTTCAAATAGATATAATAAATTGTCTAAATTAATTTACTTAATTTACTATTTTTTTCTAATATACAAAATTAAGCCTGCTGTCATGGACTTAACAAATCGTATTATATAAATATATATATGTCTATTCATACATTCTCACACAAATACGGACAAACATAAAAATGTTCTTATATTTTTACTTATCAATAAATAAATTTTACTCTAATACATAGTCAAATTATGTAGGTAATTTACAATTTAGCTTTATCACTTCTAATAACTTTCAAGTTTTAAAGACTTTACTTATGAGTGATAATAACTTTAATAACTTGTTTATAAGTGATAATAACATCGCAAAAAGACTGATTCATACTTATTCTTATCAAACTTTTTTTTTTTTCTTTTTTTTTTTCAAAGTTGTCTTCCGCATAACAAAAATTGATTCATTCATTCATTGTCTCCTTGAATTTCGTCGAATTGCAACATGCTACAAATTACTGATTTAAACTTAATAAAAAAAGAAAAGTTTGTTTTTTTATTGTAACAATAACCTGATTTAACATGTTCCAATAACGAAACCAAATTACGATAAATGATTTCCGAGTATTTTTCCGTAGTGCAAAGTTGTCTTCTACATAACAAAAATGATTCATTCATTTATTGTCTCCTTGAATTTCGTCAAATAATTGCAACATACTACAAAGTACTAATTTAAACTTCAAAATAAAGAAAGTTTGTTTCTATAACCCGTTTTAACATGTTCCAATAACGAAACAAAATTACGATAAATGATTTCAGAGTATTTTTCCGTAGTGCAAAGTTGTCTTCTTCATAACAAAAATGATTCATTCATTTATTGTCTCCTTGAATTTCGTCTTATTGCAACATACAGCTGATTACTGATTTAAACTTCAAAATAAAGAAAGTTTGGTTCAATAACCCGTCTTAACATGTTCCAATAACGAAACAAAATTACAATAAATGATTTCCGAGTATTTTTCCATAGTGCAAAGTTGTCTTCTACTTATAAAAAAGATTCATTCATTTATTGTCTCCTTGAATTTCGTCTTATTGCAACATACTAACTTTAAAATAAAGAAAGTTTGCTTTTTTATTGTAACCATAACCTAATTTAACATGTTCGAATAACGAAACAAATTACGATAGATGATTTCCGAGTATTTTTCCGTAGTTTAAGGTCTTTCGGATGTGGTCATAGACAACCCTGTATTGGCTGTTAAAGGCTGTTCTCCCACCCTGAACGTAGTTCCACCCCGGCCCTCTTCCTACTGCCGTAGCTCTCCTACTACTCAGTCGTGATTCGTACTCCGTGTAGTCCAGTGTATCGTGGAGATCAAAGCTCCAGACGGAGTGCCTACATACCGGCTAGCCGTCTTTATACGTACTTTGTCCGTTATTTTTTGGATTTTATACCCAGCAAGTGAAACAACACTTCATATAGCCGACGTGAGTACCTTTTCTTATCAGCAATATAATATCTTTAAACAATTTCTTATCAGTAATAATTAATCCCACTTAAAATAATTTCTCAATTAGTATTATACCTTTAAGTTTATTAATTTTAAATATATCATTATAAGTATATTAACAAATATATATTATTTCTTATATATGTTATTTACATTATATAAAAGATTAATATATTATATTATCCCCCTATATATTAATTATATATTATGCCCGGGATTTGAATCCAGATATGTGTCACCCAAACTTCTCTATACAAAAAGTCCATAAAAGTAGATAAATGCACTTTTGATAATTTCACATCTGTATACAAATGTGACAGTATATTGTGCCACATACTGTACAAAATATAGTCACAAAAGTATGTTTACTATTATTATTTACATTTCATTATTGTAATTTTTTTTTTTTTTCGAATCTAAATAAATATTTAAGAAGATACCTTTTGGACACAAGATTGTTACTCCCCTTATAAAAAAAAATCCAGAGGGTAGTAACTGTCTAGTCTAAAGAATGTTCCGTATAAATTCTTTAGACTTTCCGTGTTCTTTAGAAATGTTCCGTATATGTTTTCTTTTAGACTGTTACTCCCCTTATAAAACCATAATTGTGATATACCTTTGTCCCTAAGTACATTGGACTAAACATCCCTTTATCTTAATAGTTATTTATATGGTTTATTATTATTATTATTATTATTATTATTATTACTATTTATTTATATAGTTTTTACTTTTTACCAACCTTACAGATACCACAACGTCAATACATAACAGGCATAATATTGTTCCTAAAGGGACGAAATATATCCAATTGTATACCAATAATCCTCAGCACTTTTTACTCCTTTATGACTTAAGTAACACTTAAGATCATCATTACTTACACGGAATCTTTGTCCCTAAGTACATTGGACTAAACATCCCTTTATCTTAATAGTTATTTATATGGTTTATTATTATTATTATTATTATTATTATTATTATTATTATTATTATTATTACTATTTATTTATATAGTTTTTACTTTTTACCAACCTTACAGATACCACAACGTCAATACATAACAGGCATAATATTGTTCCTAAAGGGACGAAATATATCCAATTGTATACCAATAATCCTCAGCACTTTTTACTCCTTTATGACTTAAGTAACACTTAAGATCATCATTACTTACACGGAATTAAAGCCTGATAATTATGGTTAACATGTTTCTTCCATTTAGTAAATTATCTTTGAAAGTAAAAGGTGGCATTTTGTTCACTCTCTACTATTTTAAGCATTTGACCACTAACGTCGTTCATGCACTTAAGTCTAATGTTTGAAGACAATTTTTTGGTACTCCTTTGGATTGTTACTCCCCTGTGTTGTTTAAGAATAAAAATGACTGACCTAATAACTATAGAGAAAAAGGGATGTTTTTCCAATGTACTTTGGGACAAAAAAAAATATCCCACTCTGTTTTTATAAGGGGAGTAACGAGTAACAGTATAAAGAAGAACATTCCGTACACCTTCTTTAGAATGTTACTCCCCTTTGTTTTTTTATAAGGGGAGTAACAATCTAAAGAAGTGGCAATTTTTTAAAATTTATTTTGTTTTTAAATATATATATTTTTTTAAAGTTTATCTCTTTATATATAATATGAAATTTAGCAGTTTCTTGGTGATAAAGTCTCGTCTTGTAAAGTGTAGGCGATATTGCGGGGGAAAAATGATACAAAACACTATAAAACATAAAATAAATTGAGATAGAGCTGCGTTTTTCTTTCAAATAAATATTTTTATATTTAAAAATGATCATTCAAATGTTCACTTTCAGTAAGTTCTAAGATTCAGTAAGAAATCTAAGATTAAGAAAAATAGACATTGTTAATTATCTAATTATTATTTAATGAAATACAAATAAACCATAGATACCTTATCAGAGGTATCATATAACGATTCGAATGTAAATGATTGTAAAGTGATATGAGTAATTAGTAATTAATTATATTAGTCACTCATAAAATATCTGTTTGCATTATAATACATGTAATTTATTTAATGTTTGCATTTAAAAGTAAGTTATTTGTTTAACGTTTGCATTTTTTTCGTTTTGTCAGGTAAAATTATTTGTGATTTACCTTTACAAAAATGAATAATATTCTATATCATTTAAATAAAGTATTTTACATGCAACACGATCAATTTTATAAACAATTATAATTTTATGTAAACTTATAATTTTATGGAAGTTATATACCTTTAAGATATACAAAAGGAAATATTTTTACAGATAAACTAAACGGAAGTAGAAAAGAGACTCGGGGTGAATAATAAGTGAGTATTAAGTTTCGAATGCTGGTGGTCTTTAATTCCTGTATTATTCATACTATTATTTCTAGTTACTTTGGTATAAAATCATCGATTTGAAAATCACAGGAAGTTCAATTAGTAAAACAAAGCATTTATTGTGCTAATAGATCAACTCAACATGACTGTAGATTCAACGACGAATACATTATGAATTTATACAAGACTAATACTATACATGTATATTTGATTTTAAGAGGGTTTCAGATGGTTATAGTTTTTGTGTCATTTGAGATTCAGTACGGAATAAATCTCAAAAAGTAAGTTTCAAGGGTAGTTTTATGATTTTTTTAGTAGTTTATGATTAAGTTTGTTATATTGTTCGAGATTCTGTAAGGGATAAATCTCCAAGAAGGGATGTTTTAAGGGTAGAAGTGTTTAGATGGTTAGGTTGTTATATAGTTCGAGATTCTGTACGGGATAAATATCTAAAAAGGGGTGTTTTAAGGGTAGAAGTGTTTAGATGGTTGTTTGTAATATAGTTCGAGATTCTGCACGGGATAAATCTCCAAAAAGGGATGTTTTAAGGATAGAAGTGTCTAGATGCGGTTAAGATTTTGTCGTTCTAGATTCTGCATGGGATAAATCTCCAAGAAGGGATGTTTTAAGGGTAGAAGTGTTTAGATGGTTGTTTGTAATATAGTTCGTTTGTATCTTGAAGAGTATGTAATAAGCCTTATATTAACTGAAGAAATGATGTGTGATGAATGAAAAACATTTGATTATTGATTAATTGATACTATGTTTAAAATACTTGAATTGACACTTCTTTAGATTGTTACTCCCCTTTAAAAAAACCAGAGGGGAGTAACAATCTAAAGAAGAACCCATGAATCTCACTGTGGGCCGGACACATAGTGACCGCGTGTCTCCTCCGTGAGGTCACTCGGTGGGGGTTATGAACCCTAGAGTCAGCACTTCCTGTTAGACCGGTACGCATAGGTAGATAAGAGCGGTAAGAATTAAACCAATTACGTACAATAAAACATTTACTGTTTTGGTTTAATGATAAACTTAACATCTTCATAACGCTTATAACTCGGAAAGTAAAAGTTATCGGTCTATCGACGAACCAAAATACCAAAAATGTTCGTACTTCTTTAGATTGTTACTCCCCTATGTTATTTTTTTTAGAATATAAATGACTGACTAAAGGACTATTAAGACGAAGGGATGTTTAGCCCAATGTACTTTGGGACAAAGGAATATCACACTTCTGTTTTTATAAGAGGAGTAACAGTCCAAAGAAGAACTTTCGTACACCCTCTTTAGATTGCTACTCCACTCTGTTTATTTCATAAGGGGAGTAACAGGCTAAAGAAGAACGTTCGTACACCTTCTTTAGATTGCTACTCCACTCTGTTTATTTCATAAGGGGAGTAACAGGCTAAAGAAGAACTTTCGTACACCCTCTTTAGATTGCTACTCCACTCTGTTTATTTCATAAGGGAGTAACAGGCTAAAGAAGAACGTTCGTACACCTTCTTTAGATTGCTACTCCACTCTGTTTATTTCATAAGGGGAGTAACAGGCTAAAGAAGAACTTTCGTACACCCTCTTTAGATTGCTACTCCATTCTGTTTTTTTTTATAAGGGAAGTAACATTCGAAATAATAGCCAATATTTTTAACTACTCATAAGTGAGCAAATATATCAGTGAACGAATTATAACGTAAGATAATCTGGTTATTAAAAAAAAAGATCTATTGCTAGTGTTTTCGACACAATAAATTATTTTCAAGTTGTCAATGAGTTATTTATCAATTATATTTCTTTTTATGGTAAAATACATCGTCTTTTATCTTATTTTCATTAAGGAGTGGTTTAAATCAACTTCTACAAGTACGAATGTATATCACAAAAACTTGCCAACATGTTTATGGTACTTGAACAAAGCCAGTGTGTAAATACTCTGATAAAGATATTTACATTTGCGCAACACACAATAGTAAAGAGGAAGGCTTGGCAACTTGCGCAAGATTCTACCTTTATAATCTACATTTAAATAAAAAAAAATGTAAATAATATACACATTTTTTTATATAAGATCATAATATTTATTTATTTAATAATAACTTAATTAAATAGTAGAGTCATATTTGAATTAATAAAAATATATAGGAAAGATCATATTTCTACGTACAAGCATATGAGTAATAGGAACATTTAAAAAAAAAAAAATAATAACTAATAAAAATAAAAATTTCAACGAAAAATTTATTAGTCATTATAATTATTCTACTTTTTTTCTTCTTATTTACCGATAATTAAGTTGTAACCGGGGATAGATTGTTACGTATTAATGAGTCTTGTATAAATACAATATCATTATATTATAAACTACCTGTGCAGACATAAAAATAAGTAATCCTATAAGTCTCAATCAATGATTAACTTAAAGGAACCATATGACATTTTCTGTATTAAGTGTTGAACAAAAGAAGAATTTTAATTTCCTTTTTATTAAAATAAGGAAAAATCATTAACTCGAAATCTATTAGTATCCTTTTTTATCCTAGTTTTTTTTTTATCGAATTTATGGTGAAATTATTCAAATTGAGGTGAAATACCTTGATTTAACCTAAAATAGAATTTTAAAAAAAGATAGAAAAAGGGGGGTATAATTTAAGGACCTCATTTGAAAATTCAATTCTTCCACATTTCCATTTCAATTTTCATTTCTGAAATACGTGGTGAAGGGGGGGGGGTTCTATATTGGAGGAAAAGAAGCCATTTCCAATTTTCTTCTGGAAGCCACTCGAGGAAAGGAAATTCAATGAATCGTATTGTCCCCTATTACCGTCATATTTCTTCTTCTTTTTTCCTTATATATCCAAATCGTTTTTAAACATACTCAAGCTAGTTTTATTTTTAGTTTCCAAATTGACATTTTTTTTTTAAAAAAGTCAATTCGAAAAATTCGAAGGAAAAGTCTTCACATGATTTCATGAAAATTGGTTTCTTATTTTACTTTTTTTTTTAGAGTGAGAATCAAGATGAAATCTTACAACTGCCTGTAAAAATAAAAAGACGACGACAAGTACCTAATTTGAGAATTTAATAAATATATAGAAACAGTCTCTCCACGGTAGATAATACTTGTTCATTTATTAAAGCAGCTTTCGGTTTTTATAAAGCCATCATCAGTGCCTATTTGAGAAGATCCAAGAGCTTTGAGTCTTACAATAGTATCCGACATCAATGACTCGCCCACAACATATTTTTCATGATGTAGCTCTAGTTCTTCTAAATTCGGCACTGATGATGGCTTTATAAAAGCCGAAAGCTACTTTGATAAATAAACAATTATTATCTTTCGTGGAGACACTGTTTTTTGTATTTATTAAGATAATCTCCATCAAAAGCTGGTATTTATCAATTGAGAATTTCAGTAACTAGAGAATTCAAAGTCTATAAGATATTGTTATTTATCTATAGTAATTTGGGAACCAAAAGTTCATTTGCACGTCATTCTTCCGTGTTTCGTATTGTTCTTCGTTGCATATAGATTAACATTGTTTATTTACTGCCTTATTCGCATATCTTATTAACCATTTAGGAAAATTCAACTTATGACGGGAATGCTAAAGCATTTTGCTGCACAACGTGTCTGCTTTGATCATATGTTCGATTAAGGAACTAACAGTCTGTCATTCTTCCGTGTTTTGAATTCTTCTCCGTTGAATACAACAGAGCACCTATAGATATGCATCTATAAATTGCCATTGTTTATTTGCTGTCTTAGCTGCATATCTTATTTCTGTTAAGCAAAATTTACATTATGACGTGAATACTGTCATTATACTGCACACACGTTTGCTTTGGTCATGTTAAAGGAACCAACAGCCAGTCATTCTCCTTTGTGTACATTGTCATTGCTTATTTATCTTCTTAGCTGTATATCTTATTTCTATTTAGGAAAATTCAACTTATGACGGGAATACTAAGGCATTTTGCCGCACAACGTGTCTGCTTTTAATCGTAGCAACGTTAATCCATTTCTATACCCATAAAGAAAAAAAAAATCATAGTATTGGAAGTATCATCTTAGACGGTAGAGTAAATTCACAGATATGTTACTGTCACTGTGAAAATCCAAGATTGAATTGTGTTCACATAAAGTATGTACACTATCTGATTTTCATAAAGGATTTTTTCTACAGGCAATATGTCTGACTTAATGCAACTCTTGAAAAAAACAAACTAGTCTATCTTGTAGAGTGATGCAGATAGGGTTTTTTAGGACCTGACTACTCCAGCGCCCTCTAGAGCTAAAAAAAAGTTGTTTTTGCTTGTGTATCCTATTATCACGAGTACTTCTTTTTTACTTGAAGACCAAACCGAATAAGTAGTATCCTATCTTGTAGAGGAAACTTTGGAGATGCCCTCTACTTGGAATTTTTTTTCAGATCCGAACTCCGAACTCCTCCAAGTGGAGTTATAAACATCCAAAGTTTTTTATTATGTTAAGGGATTTATCTATTTTTTAATGAGGGGAGGATTGGATAATAATGGTTAGGGTGCTCATATGAAAGAATAAATACCAATCAAGAGAAAACTTAATTCAATTGCAATTTAATTACAGTATTGCTGAGAATATTAGACACACTTTATTCTACCGTTTTTACATCCCTAAAAGAAGGATGCGTCTTATATTAGAGATGAGACTTATAATAATCGGTGTATTCAAATGTAACATATCTAACAACTTTTTTTTTCGAAGTTCTCTTCAAGGCCCCCATACATGATCAAACATTTTGCGCAAACGTGACTTCGGACAAATTTTGGCCATACACGTCAAACGTCATGTTTGCGCAAACATCAAACAGCCCCATACATGATCCAACATTTTGCGCAAACGTGACTTCGGACAAATTTTGGCCATACACTTCAAACGTCATGTTTGCGCAAACATCAAACAGCCCCATACATGATCAAACATTTTGCGCAAACGTGACTTCGGACAAATTTTGGCCATTCACGTCAAACGTCATGTTTGCGCAAACATCAAACAGCCCCATACATGGTCAAAATGTTTGACTGTGTATGGGGCTTTAAAGAATACTATTGAAATCTTTTTTTTACTCCTTATTACCAATTCTTTGAATTTTGCCGGGAAATAAACGTCCGAGGACTCCTATTTAATCAATTTTCAGGAATTTTAACGTCTTCAAATTCTGATGAGATGATTCTGATAGCCCTATTTGTTTCTTGTTATCTTCAACATTTCATTTTCGAAATCTAACCTTGCTATTTCTCTGGCAGCAACTAATCTTACATCTAAAATAAGGTTCGAATGCGCCTTACATCCGCATGATAGAAATTTTGAAGTCTGGACAATTTGTTGAAACGAACGGAAGATTTTTGCCCTTTTTTTAAACAGAGTTCTTATATTCGATGCATCAATGTTTTTTTTCTTGTTTGGTTCAAAAATCGGGATGCGTCTTATACTATATTCGATGCATGATGCATATAATACAGAATATTTATAATACTCAGATTCTACCTTTAGGTTTTTCCTAATTTAGACTTTTTGTCCTAAAACTCAATGGAGAAAAAAAATGTTGTTTGTCCTAAAAATATAAAGTATATAAAGTGCCGCAATATTAATGTGAAATGCAACAGATTAGAAAAAATAGCTTTAAACGTATTGATAATTGATAATTCATGCATTCATGCACTAGTTTGATTTTGTATGTCGGGGTCATTTTTTAGTGACAGCGTAAAAAGGAGTTCTCTACATTCATAATGACCTTGATATGTGTCATACCTTTTTCCTTTTTTGATTAAAAATACAAGTAAGATATTATATATATATATATTTATAGAAGGAAAATAAGAGGCGGCACAACGATCAACAAAAGATTCGACTTTACCGATTCTGAGGGAAAGCCACCTTGTTCTAATAAAGAAAAATATTGAATGATATGCCTGACAATAAAAGTAGAAAGGATTGGAGAAAAGATTAAAAAAAAAATCTTTAGTCGCTACAACCAGATGAAGTAAGATCCCAACAGCGGATGATGATGTACGGTTATCAAAACCGAAACGGAACGGATCGGAAAATCCATATAAAAAGTTTGTTCTTTTTTTGTTTTTTTTTTGTTAAAAACCGGCTAAGGTTAACACCGGACGGTTTGTGAAACCAAGCGAAGCGAATAGAAACACCTTGACTTAGAGATAGAGATAGGTTCTCTAAAACTCTGTTGATCTTTGTGATCTGGAAGTATTATAAGCGTGATACATCCAAGGTCCCCTTCAATTGTTGTTATAATCAGTTAATAACACACTTAACCTGAGCTAACTTGAACCCTGAGAAAAAAAGGAAAAAGAAACATAAAATAAAAGAAATCGAATCTTATGAACCAGATATTGTACCAAGGATATTGGATTGTGAAAATGGCCAGTGTCTAAATATATTCTTAGTTGTACCCTATAATTTCAAAATCACCTGGTTGATTTTAGTTTTTCTTTTGAACATAAGTACAAGCAGGCCCCGATTTAAAGTGCCTTGCGCCCTGTGTAAAGATCTATATAGGCACCACTATTACACACCACTACACCACTATATTATATAGGCACCACTAATGTTTGGCCTCGACTGAAAAAGAGGATAGTCTTCAGTGCCCCAAAGAGCCGATAAGCAAAAAAAGTCTACAATATTTGGATATTCGCTATCTTTCTTTCCTTCACTCAAGATTTTTGGGTGCCTTTCTAAAACCAGCGCCCTAGCAAATGCCTAGTCTATAGTCTGCCCATTGGTAAATCAGGGCTTGAGTACAAGGTAGTACTAAAAGGTTTCTAGAAGAAGGTGCTGGTTAACGAACTAGCCCTTTTTGTTAAATTGCCTAACATATATAAATGAATAATAGTTATTTATGCACCTAGGGAGTAAAGTAAGCCATTATTCCCTGAGCGAAAAAGTTGATTCTTGAGGCGAAGCCGAAGGAATCATGTCCCTAATTCCCGAGGTGATGCCGAGGGAATTAGACTTTTTAATTCCCGAGGCGTAGCCAAGGGAATAACGCTAATTAGCTCCCGAGGCGAAGCCAAGGGAGATAATTATCGCGAAGGGAATAATGGCACTTTACTCACGAGGTACATACAATATTTTATCTCCTGTAGGAAGTAAATACACATTTTCGTTCATTGCATAGTTTTTATTTATTATTTTAATAAATAAAAATAATTATTAGCACTTTTAATAGCAGATATAAGAGATTTCGTATTAAAATTTTTAAATTTAATTGATGATTTATCGATCTAAAATTAGACGGTTAGTTGACAATGTAAACAAGTTGTGAGTTTGCATACATTTAATTCTCAAATCGCTTTTAAAACATCAGCAAAATCCTAATTGCAGATACGTATAAACTATAATTTGTTACGTCATTTAAAAAATACATTTCTATTAGAGAAAAAGGTTTGATGCAATTATTCCCATCGAGGAGACAATTATTCTTAAAAAGACTGTATGCACTGGAGTTGCAAGAGGCAGTTTGTTTGGGACTAAAAAGTGATTGTACCGACCTACCATCTTAAGAGTATGCCAGATATATTACTTCTTAAGAATACGCCAGATATAATCACTTCTTAAGAATATGCCAGATATATTAGATATTACTTCTTAAAGTATGCCAGATATATTACTTCTTAAGATTATGCCAAATATGATATTACTTCTTAAGAGTATGCCAGATATAATCACTTCTCAAGAATATGCCAGATATATTACTTCTTAAGAGTATAACAGATAACATTACTTCTTAAGAGTATGCCAGATGTATTACTTCTTGAGAGTACACCAGATATATTACTTCTTAAGAGTATGCCAATGCCAACTATATTAATTCTTAACAATACGCCAAATATATTACTTCTTAAGAATATGCTAGATATATTACTTTTTAAGAATTACCGGATAACTCATCTACTTAATCACCCTTCTAAGATCCCACTTAATACTTCAATGACCTTGGTTTGTCTGACTTCTAGACGACTTCTTTCTCGTTTGTCCAGACTCTTGGCTATTAGATTCCAGTGTAACCGCATTTAAAAAAGTATAAGTCTTAATTTAGACAATAAAAAATTAAGACAATTTTTAAGAAAAAACGAAAGAGGGTTAAAAGAAGGCCCTTATATTATGTAAACTCAAAAACCATTAGAATTTTGAAGTCTTCTAGTTTAGTTCCGCGAAAATGTTAAGGAATACACAGAATGTTATACCAACTCTGGCAATATATATAAAAGCTTACAACAAACAAATTCGCAGTACGTTGATGAAATAAGAATAACCATAATTATATCGGTTAATTTGAAACATCGAATCAGATGATTATCTTTTTCGACACCATATAACAAGGATTTTTTTCTTAGTTGCGGATTTCTCGGTTTATAATCTCAGTCAAAACGAGTCAGCACTTGTTGTCTAACAACACGATAATGATATGAGTCAGTAATAAGTGTGAGTATATGCGTATTAAGATGTGCGTGTAACACACTATATATGTTAAATAGCATATGTTTAGTATGCATGTGGTCATGTAGCGTGTCCGCATTATGTTTTTTGACCCCATGAAAGGAACCTTCACGTTGGAAGGGGAAATTATCTATTTTTACAGAGCGTCTAGCGTCTTCTCTCCCTTGTACGAAGACTCATCTGTCTCCTTACCCATGTCAGTTTCCCCTGACAAAGACCTTGTCTGTGACAAAAGAAGGATGAGGTTCTAAGGGTATGGTCACGTACAGCAACCGCACTATACTGCTCCTGCTACTGGATTATTCCGTCCTTTTTCCTCAAGTTTCTTGAACCCTTAACAAGGATGTCTTCTTAAGAAATGGGAAAAAAGTCAATACCTAACCATATATTACACATAAAAAAAGCCTGAGTCGTTTCCTTCTATTTATAAACTAATATTTACGTCTACTGCTTTTTTTTGGAATGAAGACTTTACTTTTTTCCATAAACAGCAGTAGTTTCAGTTTTTGACGCCCAACAAACGACGTTCGGCCCTAAAAATTATTTTAAATAGTGTCAATCATAATAATTATTATCTATTATCATAGACTATAAGTGCTTCCGTGCATACCGAAGGTAACCGGAAGCTATGAGCTCGTTCTATGAAGAATGAAAATATTTAATCTCTCCGATTTCAAAAATTTCAAGACAGAAATCCGTTTTAGACATCAGTAAACGTTATTGGTTCCGTGTCTCTCTGTCGAATTGTCTGTCGCTCAATTTTTGCGAACCTAACATATCATAAAAACTACAAATTTGTATGGTAGGTCATAAATAGCCCATTCTTGGTCCCATATAAGTTTCAACCTTTTGCTCTCATTTGTTTCTCTTTCACATGCGGACAAAACTACATTAATTTGCACCTATATCTTCAAAAGTACTGATTATTTGAAAAAAATTGGATGGTTTGTCGAAAGTAGCCCACAAATAGCTAAAGATTAATTATAACTGTCTGTGCTCTTTAAATTGTGCTTAACTGATACTTTAATTCACGTAAAAAATCAAAACAATTTTGACATAATTAAAAAACGGTGTAATTATGTAAATTAGACAATAATGGGAAATTTTGATAATTGCTAAATTTATTGAACTTTGCCCTCAAATATTTATCCACGAGCAAGCGATCTCGCTGCTTATTTTCAATATTTTTCTTTTTTTTAGAACGTCAAAATGAAGCAATAATAATAATAATAATAAAAATTGGTGCTTTGATTTTTTTGGTAGATACAGAAAACCTAAAATGACTAAATTGACATTTTTGAACATAGAACATCAAAAAGTAGACAACCAAGAAGTGATTTTTAAATGTTTTACTAAAAAAAAATTAATAATTGCTATAAAAAAAGAACTTTTTATATACTACGTTTTTAAATTTTCTGTCATAAATCATTATTTTGAAACATGTCAAAATGAAGATTGTAGAAGATTGTAGAACTATCTTTCCATATAGCACATTTGCTGAAAACGAATTAAATTTTGCTGAAAGATGGATAAAAGTATTAAAATAATACATTGTCATCGTGTTCTGAGCTATGCTAAAAGTTTCACATGTCTAGGAAGTTAGTTATAAATCGATTGCCAGATTTGTACCGGACAAACAAGCAAGAAACCAAGTTAATAAAAACGTAGTAAAAAAAATTTAACATCCTCATGAGAAAGTTTGTCCAATTTTCATTGAGTATTTTACTGACTAATCAATAGCCTAGATTTGTTACCGTAACAAAATAAGTCCGTCTTAGACAAAAATGTCGACATATTTTTCAGCAAAACGTGCAGAGTTGACGAATGTAGTCATACATGGCGTCACGTATTGAATTTTAAAACACAACTCGTATGAATCATCTTCATATGATTTATCGATAGAAACTAATTCCGGAATAATTTGGAAAGTTCGAGACTGGGTTTGTCAATGAACTGTTTATAAAGTCAATAAAGATTTCTTTTAGAACGAACGTCACCGCGAATTTAACACACTAGTATACACACTATGACAAATATCTTTGTGAATAGAATTGTATAGGTTAGTGAAAAGAGGTTAAATGGAGCTCTAATTTTTTATTGGTTGGGGTCAAGAGTCCGGTTAATAATAAACCACGTTAGCCCTCTATTTAAATACGATTGACTGTAATTATAATACTAATAAATAAAGAATATTCTGTTCTTATCACAATGCTTCAATAGACAATTATTTAATTATATGTTTTTGTTAGACGAAAGACTGAAGGTCATATACTAATTTATGAAGTCAAATTCAAGTGCATAAATCTAGATCTTTCGCAGGAGATTGCTTCGAAGGAAGTATTATTGTTGGCACTTCTTTAGATTGTTACCAGGGTGTCACAATGATTTTATCAGTAATAAACCAATAAGGAATGCAACATTTAAAAAAGCAAATATATATTTGTGTCCTACTCTTAAGCAGCTTTCATTTGATACCCAACTCAAAATTTTAAAAAAATAAAATTTTGGGCGCACTTCACTTTTTCGTGCCCAAAATTGGCAATTTTTTAAATTTAAGCGAATTTAACACACTAGTATACACACTATGACAAATATCTTTGTGAATAGAATTGTATAGGTTAGTGAAAAGAGGTTAAATGGAGCTCTAATTTTTTATTGGTTGGGGTCAAGAGTCCGGTTAATAATAAACCACGTTAGCCCTCTATTTAAATACGATTGACTGTAATTATAATACTAATAAATAAAGAATATTCTGTTCTTATCACAATGCTTCAATAGACAATTATTTAATTATATGTTTTTGTTAGACGAAAGACTGAAGGTCATATACTAATTTATGAAGTCAAATTCAAGTGCATAAATCTAGATCTTTCGCAGGAGATTGCTTCGAAGGAAGTATTATTGTTGGCACTTCTTTAGATTGTTACCAGGGTGTCACAATGATTTTATCAGTAATAAACCAATAAGGAATGCAACATTTAAAAAAGCAAATATATATTTGTGTCCTACTCTTAAGCAGCTTTCATTTGATACCCAACTCAAAATTTTAAAAAAATAAAATTTTGGGCGCACTTTTTTTGAATTGCGTATGCGCATATTGAATTATTAACTGTTGCGTATTTGTCCTGTGTTTGGGCCCAGAAGTTACGCCAGTGTTTCAAGTTTCAGCTTTTTAGCTTAAACGGTTCGGGCGCTATGAACCAAAGAGCGACGGAAAGACGGACACATCCTCAACATAAGAGTTTTGAGAAGTATCTACAAAACCCTAAAAATAAGGAGAGTAACATTCTAAAGAAGAGTCTTGTTGTTGAATTTTCAAACAAATTTCAAATACCTTTATCAAGTGATGTATTTTTAGTAATAATTGTATTAAATTTTAGTGCTTAAATCGTAAACACAAAATTTAAATAATGTCTATTAAAATGTGACTAATTTTGATCTGAAGCACTGTTAATTCATTACTCATATTTTATATCATATTGTGTTTAATTTTCTTTTAAATGTGTTTTCCTAATATTTAGTTTTATTCAATATTTAGTTTTATGTAATTTTTTAAAAATAAAATAAAATAAACTTTTGAACTCTTTGTAATTGTTTGATCCAATAGACTCAAATATAAAATCAGATTGTCTATAAAAATTGCAGACTGTTTAAAACAAAAGTTATACTGTTAACTAAAATGTTTCGTATAATTCATATAAATAAGTACTATTATATTTCAGTTTATTTATTTATTTATTAATTTTTGCTGTTAGTTTTTACAGCATTAGAAATTAATAGAAGGGATAGTATATTTGTCATATTTATTCTAATATGTGTAATTTTTTCTTCAAATTTATTCTAATATGTGTATATATTTCAACCGATTTGAACAATTTTACAATAAACTAAAAACAGGGTTACATAAGAACTAGTTTCAAACTTGAAAAAAAATCAAATGACAATGTTGCCCAACAAAAAAATTGGTATAAATCATAAATATAGATCTAGAAATCTTAAGACCGATATAAAACTAGTGTTAGTATCAAAGTTGTTAGTATCACAATTCAGCAGGTTTGTAAAACATATAGCCAAGTCCACAAAAATCTACAGTATTTAGATTGTATCTATAAATTTATGATACCTGAGAATTGGTTGGAAGTCCAGCCCACACACGCTACGATTTGTTATATAACCGACCTACAGTCTATAAGATTAGAGTTGGCACAAACGAAGGCGGGAAACAACAAACGTGGAGGTAGTTATGGGGTTATAAAAAGGGAAAATTAGTGATGCCATGTTATATTTTTTTTGTGGAAGAGGGGTAGAGTAGAGCATACTTTTTCTGAAGTTGCATTCAACATAGGGGGCCAATAAAATCGTTTCCCTCAAAATTTTCCCACCTGTTGATTGTGCCAACTCTAATCTTATAGACTTAAGTTGTACAACAAATCGCACTCAAGATCAGATTATTATAAAAAACTAAATTTCTTTTAATAATCTACATTGATGATACAATAATAGTATTGTTAGTCATATAACAATCACACTGTAAAAATATATTGAATAAGAGCATTATTGTGTTTATTTGTTGGTTGGTGCAATCACATGAACAATTTTGCTTTTATTTCACAATCATATTACGAAGAATTGTTCATCATTTCATACAGAATCTATTTCCCATATTCAGTAGAAATTCAATGTGCATAATTAGATATTGATAATATGTTTTAACGTTCACGTGATTATTAACGAACGTGTAAGAATCATAGAGCTAGTTATGTCAATGAACAACGCTATATACAATCTGTTTTTTGTTGTTTTTTTTCTGTTTTTTTTTTTTTTTTTTGTTTTTTTCCTTCCCTACATTCCACTACTCATTCATTATGAATTATTAAGATTGTTCGGAGGATTAATTAATGGAAATGTTCTTCACTAGCATAATCAGTATAAAGTTACGCTAGTGATATTAAAAGAATGAGGCCAATTCAATTCATTAGATATCGTTGACCTCAAAAAGATGGAAAAAGATGCTGATTTATTTCGTATGACAGTTTTTTTTGTTGTATTTTTTATTAACTTTAGTAATTATTATTTAATAGTCTTTCATAAATGTGGAGATTAATTTTTATGAGGTATATAACACTTTTATTCTCTTTTTTTTTCACTTTATAATAATAAAATATACATTTTTTTTTTATCTATGACGAGATTCATATTCATTTAATATCATAATATGGTCTTTATTTCTTAACTGAAACATAATACATTCGTTAATTTTATACAATCGAAATCGAATGAAATAATAATTGTCTAGTACTTTAAAATCAATATACATATACTAATATGTAATACAATTCATTTTATTTTTAGGAATTGATCTTTATAGAATTTAAGTAGGAGAGACCCAACTCACTTTTATGTAAATTTTCCAAAGACTATTGCGGAAGTAGCACAATATATTTGATGTTTATTGTTTACAGTATAGAAAAAAAAAATTACGTAATTTTACAAAATTTTTAGCTTTGTGATAAGGAAAATTAGAAGCCTGAAGACATTAGAAGAACACATAAAGGTGGATAAATTATTGTAGTGGTAGTAATAGTAAAGCCCTAGTACTATAGTACTTGACGGGTGTAGGACAAACCACATGTTCGAACCTAGTAATTAGGCCATATTATTTTAGAGTTGCAGCCACTACTCACATCATACTTCTGTACATTGTACCGCCGAAGAGGTTATGGTTGTTATCATTATTAAGCTATATCAATAAGAGCATTACAGAGAGGGATCGAACCCACGACCTCTTACGGCCCTTGATTTATTGATAGCCGTGGTAAGTTATTTAATCCACACGGTCACGCTGGACCTCGGAAAAATTATAATTCTAGCCACAAAAAAGGACGTTTTAATAGATTCTTCGAGGTTAGAATCTGTAGGCATTCAAAATTAAATAAAAATATAACACACAAATAGCATTTTTCATGATGTGAATGGACGCTGCAGATTTGTACTTGATCAAAATGCCTCGCCCATTATATGAATCATGAAGAGTAGACATGATTATATTTGCTTTGCATTGTAACTTTTAATGTGTAAGAATGTTCACGCAGCATTTTAACTATACCCTGCGGTTTGGTAAAAACAATTAGGTAGTTTATAAGATTTGTATAACAGCAGATTTTGAACGATATAAATTGATAATAGCTTTTAGATAAAAGCACTTACACTAAAGGTATACATATATAGATATATATGCACTCTTTTCTGAGATGTAATTTTAGGTTATAGAATCAAATTGTTTTCGATTGAGTCTATATACGCTTTGACTTAACGCTAAATGCCTTATCGGTCTCAACCTCTTCCTTGCTTTGCTATTTTTGTAAGATTTCTTAACCTAAAACATTTACTTGAGGCCTAACAAACAGCCTTTTTTTCGCCGCAGTTAGCGGGTAGTTAAACGGTTTTAGATTCGGT
Source organism: Gerris buenoi (assembly GCA_001010745.2). Taxonomy (NCBI): domain Eukaryota; kingdom Metazoa; phylum Arthropoda; class Insecta; order Hemiptera; family Gerridae; genus Gerris; species Gerris buenoi. The sequence continues at coordinate 120,898 of KZ651758.1, forward strand.
GCCGTTGGTTGCGGAATGGAAAGTTGCCGGTTCAAAGATCCCGGGCAGGTTGATTTTGTAAGACTGTGACCGTCCAAGCCTTCGTAAGTTTCTATTATCTTATTGGATGAGCAGGCCATTGCGCTTCCGAAGTTGCGTTTGCGACAGAAATCCACTGAATCTTGCAAAATAGTCTTTCTCTTTTTTTTTTTTTTTTTTTTTTTTTTTTTTAAAAAAAACAATCGATATGCTGACGGAAGTTATGACGATTGACGACTTCTTTAGAATTGCTAAAAAATAATACATATAAGATAATGTCAGGTAAATTATCACAAAATCATTAGTTTAGTGCCAAAAAAAGAATCCCTAAAAATATAGCCAATGATGTCGCTTAAGGGTTTCATTTCTTTGATAATTTATATCTAATACATTATATTAATATTATAATTATCACTGAATAAAGTTTACCAGGAGATGCAAAAGAGTGTCAGACTATCATCAAGCTAGAATTTTGTGTTCAAGTTAATCTTTTGGAAGTCGGCCAAGTTCGCCTGCGGCACAAAGCTTTGCCATAAGATTACGGAGAGCGGTTACGTCCCTCCCATTTTGGTGGACAATGTAATTTTGATGATCTTGATTATAAAATTACTTATAGTGGACCAAAAATTAAAGATGGTGTTAGTTTCTCACTTAATATAGGTGGAACATTTTGATTTGAAGAAATATTTGAATAAGTTACCTGTAATCAAGTGTCAAACTAAAATAAACTTGAGTTTTGGTCAACTAACTAATTTTGTACTCAGGATCATGAAAATTAAATTATCAACCTTGTGGCCCAAGTTATGTCCTGCAGACGCACTACTCCGACTGCATATTCTTAAAGGTTACGAAAAGATTAACCATAACACAAAATTCTAGGTTGATATACGAGTAAGTCAGACAATTGTTTTGCACGCTTTCTCCTGGACTATTAGTAAAAATAGAATATCTTAAACATTAATGTACTATGGGAATGTGAGTAAAATTAGATAAATTTGAGTTTTTTGATCATATTAATTTATATTTTTTTCACAATGTAATCGCTGTGGATAAAAAAAAAAATTATTGTAAAATTGGAGAGAGGTCAAAAAGAAGAATTCTTTGATATTGAAAATAGTATATCGCTTCTAGATGTAAGACTTAGCTCCTAGAAAAATAATTATTCATGTCTCCATTACTGTAAATAACCTTATAAAAGGCTATTATCTCCGAAATCTTAATTGGATTTTGCGTTTAAATAAAAAACAAAGCTCAATTTCTCGTTATCCCAGAATTATTTTACCTTGTTCTATCATTTGAAATGCTCTAAACTCTAAACAATAAGGTTTGTTTTCTACTTTTCCAAATATAACTGGTTAAGGAGGTGTGGTTTCAACCTTTCTAGAGAAGTTGATAGTCGGTCTGCATTCCTCGGGATATTTCTTGTGTGCATTTTCCCATCAAATAAGCTTCCACTGCAGAAATATACAGGAGTCATTGCGTGCAGTCATGCTCGGGTGAGACCGGCCGAGAAAGCCACTTGTAGGCATATAGGCCTCCTAATTCTCCCACAGTCACCCTCTACCTTACTATATTATCAACTTCCATTTTTATAAAATATCAACTAAAAATCTTATTTTTAATTTTGAGTTAGCTAAAAAGTGACAACTTTTCGGTACTTCTTTAGATTGTTACTCCTCTGTTTTTTTAAAGGGGAGTAACAATCTAAAGAAGTTGTACGGAATGTTCTTCTGTAGACTGTTACTCCCTTTATCAAAACAGAAGGAGGATATTCCTTTGTCCCAAAGTACATTGAACTAATCATCCCTTTTTCTTAATAAGTAGTTATTTAGTCTAAGTATAATTTTCATTCTAAAACAACGTAGGGGAGTAACAATCTAAAGAAGCACCTACCTAATATTCTCCATTTCATGGAAAATCATTGAATCATGAATATGCTTTTGGGCATTGTATCCACATTTCAATGTTTTTCCATGAAGTAGAGAAAACCCGTAATATATACAATATATATATATATATATATATATATACACATACATATACATATACGTCTAATGGATATGGTAGATGGATCTTAAGTTTCGAAATTATGAAACATTAATCCATTTTTATTGCCATTTGGTCCGCTGGGAGCTCCGATATCATTTCATATAAAATTTTCATTTTCTTTCGGCGAAATTTAGTACTGCAATGAATACAAGTGAAAATCGATCAACCTCCTACTTCATTCTAACTTCCTGGCACGTTATTTAAGAGCGTCATATTTTGCATGTCATTTATTGAAACTTCAGCCTGTCTATAGTCAAAATATTTTACTATAGATCGTTTATAGCGTCAATATAGATTAATTAATTAATTAAAAATTAGATTTATTAAAAACAAGGAACTACAATCCTTATACCTACACACACATTTCACATTATATTTTAGCTCAAATATCATCAATTACTCCTTATTTTGAAAAGTATCTTTGTTCTAGTTATGTCCTCTATAAAAATTACTTCCTGATAACAAAACCAAGATAACATTGTTCTTTGTTTTTAATTTTCTCACTTGTTCTTGTATTCTTAAGGCGCGGGTGTAGTATTTATCCTGCGTGACCTCTACTTCATACAACGTCCTTTTTCGTTCCCATTTTTAAAATCATATTGATTATTTTTCATTTTTTTTTTTTTGTCCTTTGATTGAAATTGATTATTTTTTAAGGATTAATGAAATTTTTTTCTTCTTGCATTTTATGCTAATTTTATAATGAAAATGTCGACCTCATTGCACTACTTATGATTAAGTAGGAAATAATCTTTATTTTTGTATCCGTACTTCCTGATTATCCATACATTATTATCTGTCCTTTAAATGCAAGGCAGAACGAATTTTTGACGAAGGTCTTAAATTAACCTCGGGCAATTTTTCAGAACAAGGTCTACCCTGGATTCTGGCTACTTCCTTGCCATCTCTTTAATTCTAGATCTTAAAATGATTAAAAGACTAAAAAAATAAATATAAACTAAATTTCTCTTTATCATATCACTAAATCTGAATACAAAAAAAGCCAAAGCGAATCACAATTACATTTTTAAATAAAATAATTTAGTAGGTATGTATTAAAAAAAAACAACGATTTATTAAAATTGTTTAATATCTCATTATTATAGATAATTTTTTCTTAAAAATGCGTAATTTCTTTAATGCTTTTTGAAGGATTAATTAATACCTTAATTACTTTAATCTGCTGAATAATTAAACGCATTTTAAATAACGTAATGATAATAGCAGCTGTAAGCAATGATAATTAATAATCCGTAGAAGAATAATTATTTAGGATTTGGATAATATAATCCCATTTATTCATTTCTGGTGATTTTTATTTAAATTCTATTTTTTCGCGATCTTGTAAGCATTATAGCTTCCAAGATAAACATTTAACATTATATTTACAAACTAAATAGATTTATAGATACCTATTACATTTTAGTTATCATATCATAGATAGTTTTCAGATATTTACGTCCTCATATATGTAGTATGTATGAAGAGAATATGATTTAATAGCTGGAAAATTCAATTTTGAAGTTTTGAAGGGTTTTTTAAGTTTTAAGTTCCCCTAAGGCAAAAAAAAAAAAATTGGTACTTAATATGTCTGTCGGTCGACTAGAGTGCATAAAGCGTATAGGGGAAGGTCGGGTAGTATCGGACACTTAAGCTTTTCTAAAATTTTTGGATTTGTTAAGGAATTAATTTGGTCATACTAAGCACCAAAGGATACTTAAATATGTTGTACAAGCACCTACAACAGCAATAATCTCTAAAAAAAATGTTTCCCTCCTTTCTGATGTAACTTAAAAAGACCTTCATTTTTACCTATACAAAAAGTTGGCGGGTTAATATCGGACATAAAAAAATACAATTATTTAGAATTTTGTTTGTATTTATTTCGTTAAACAAGTTTATATTATTTATTTGCATGATATATATTTATTTATTATTATTATAAATAAAGTTTCTGTCTGATATTTTCACTTTACTCTTAAAATTTCCTTTATTTCTGCGATTTTCCTTTTCTAAGCAGCTTTTTAGCTTTTGTACCGGACCATTTGTTAGGAATTCCATTTTTTTGGTACTTAATGACTGGACTATTATTGGAAAGCAATTTTTTAAAAAAAAAAATAAAGTAAAATAAATAAATAAATAAAAAAATGTTAGTCCGATATAACCCTCCATGAGCATGTCCGATATAACCCGACTAAACCCCTTTGAAAAAATTGTCTATCAAAAATCCATTATCAATCCCATATCTGATTTAATGCGTAAAAGGCTGAGTAAAAGGTTACACTTTGTTATCAATACTTTTAAAAATTTAAATTTACTTTCCTTTAGGCAAAATTCAGTACTCTGAAGTTAACTACGTGCACAAGAAAAAACGATAAAAACCGATAAAATCAAATTATTTGACACCACTGAAACGAAACAATCTAGTCAAGGCGTCCCCTTATTTCTGCTGGTTTCCCCCCTCTGTAAAATTCAGAGTCAGTGCAGTTGCCATTGGTAAAAAGCACGAAACACCACTTGTCCGATATAACCCGCTGCCCGATAATACCCGACCTTCCCCTATATATAATTTTCCCGGGAAAATAATATATTTTCTGAGATATTTATGAAAATAAATATGATTTTGTTGAAACTCAAAAACAACAGGTTATAATAACTACATGACTTTTTAAATAGGTTTAAAGATAAATCAATTACATTATATATTATTGGATTTAATCCCATAATATATAATTTATTTAAATTTATGAGAAAATTTGATTCGATTTATTGGACCGATTTTTTAATAGTTATTAAAATACGAGTGTGGGAAAAAAGAGAGAATTTAAAAAACAAATGTACTACCAGTTACTTTTTAATATTAATAGAACTTTATTTTTTGTTCTTCCAAAAAGGATTTTTTTTTTTTAACTCGCTTTAACAATTGACAAATGTCAAAGTAATTCAATTCTTGTCTTGAGTACTGAAGACTTGTAGAAACGTAGATAAGTACACGGTACTTCCCACAAAACTATGTCTAAAGAAGAAAGTGACATCTGAAAGTGAATTTTGTCGTTGTAAAGCGGGATCAATTAGAGTTTTCATTGAAGACTTTTTTTCCTAGAGAGAGTCCAAGACCTTTTTTCGATTGTAACAAGCAACGGTACCCAGAACAAAAAATAAAGAAAGTAAAAGTAGTTATACGTAAAGAACAAAACAAAAAACAATTTAAAGTTTTCGATAAAAAAGGTTTTTAGGATGTACCGAGTTTTTAAAAAGACATATCAAAAGATTAAGTAGTGTTTTTTGTAGCTGTCATATCTCGTTGTAGTGCTTTTAAAAGTGAAAAGAGCTGTAAAATATGTTATCAACTATATATTTTTATCGGTATATTAGTTAATTAAGCGCCCTCTCGATAAATATCACCACTAGCTAACCACCTCTCCTTCCACAGGGAAGGAGGTTAGAGGTGGTTAGAAGTGGTTAAGAGGAGTTAGAGGAGGTTATAAGTGGTTAAGGGGAGTTAAAGGTGGTTAGAAATGGCTAGAGGGGGATAGAAGTGGTTAAGGGGAGTTAGAGGTGATTAGAAATGGTTAGAGGTGGATAGAAGTTGTTAAGGGGAGTTAGAGGTGGTTAGAAATGGTTAGAGGCAGTTAGAAGAGGAATGCTCGTTATAACTATGATATGCTAAAAAAGAGATAAAATAAACGCAGCAAAATAATAAATTTGACTGAAAAGTCATAGATCAATTATCAACCATTGGTGGTATTATAATAACCATAGTCTTGTTTCCATACAGCAGCTGCACCAGTAAATATTTAATAGCTCTGGTTTTAAGACAAATTAATGAAATAATAATTACTTGATTTAAAGAGCATTAGTGTGAACATTTATTAAACATTTCGATAGAAAAAAACAAGATAAAGAGAGTAAATTTACCTAAAAATATCGATTAAAATATGCAACATACATAGATGAACCGCACCGTGGTTTTTTCCCGAAAGTTATTAAGAACTAACAATGAAACAATTTCCTAAATTAATCATTTATGATATAACATTATCACACTTCCATTCACATATTTTCTTTTCGATTTTTAATTAAAGCTTGAAATAAAAAACAGCAATATATGTATATAATTTACAAGGTGCATAGAGAACTCAAAATCGTACAACTATGACTGAATAGATGGAGTCACGAAGAGATTTAAGATAATCTGAAATAATTCTAAACAAACGATTTTGAAATGGAAGAGGATAGTTGTAAGAGGTATCAATTTGGTATATCTTGGTAAAATAGAAACAAATCACAAGTTAATTACACCTATAAGAACAATAAAATGTATAATCGTTGTATTTATGCAACAATTACATTTTCTCTGTGGGTAATATAATGACATAATTGTTACCTTTAACAACTAGTGTTCTTATCCTCGGCCACGATTCTTCACCATTTTAGTTCAATTCAAAGACGAACAATATGGCTGGAAAATTATTGCCTTTATAGAATCTAAATTAAAAAAGATTTATAAAGAGGTATTTAAAGCAATGATTTTGAAAGCAATTGAGATGATAATTTTTCGTCACCAATTTATTATCCTTAGAGGTCAATGTTTCATTGGCAGTTTTGAATTTCGAGGGATAAAACACAGGGAATTAATTCTTCATCTAGCTATCCCCCTAACTGTATTTAAGATAATAAAAACATTCTGCTAATTATTGGGGCAGATAGCTTCCTTCCATCATATTTCGGAGCAATTTAAAGAATCAATTTAGTAAAATTTAAAGAGCGTAGNGATAAAACACAGGAAATTAAGTCTTCATCTAGCTATTCCCCTAACTGTATATAAGATAATAAAAACATTCTGCTAATTATTGGGGCAGATAGCTTCCTTCCATCATATTTCGGAGCAATTTAAAGAATCAATTTAGTAAAATTTAAAGAGCGTAGACGGTTGAAATTAGTCTAGTGCTATCTCTGGTCTATTTTCGACAAACCATCCAAATTTCATAAAAAATCGGATGAGTACTTTTAAAGATACAGCAATAAATAAATGAATGTTTGTGCACATGTTGAAGAGAAACAAATGGGTGCAGAAGGTAGAAACTTATATGGAGCCAACAATGTGTTAATTTTGACCTGCTATCCAAATTTCAAGAAAATCAGACGAGTAGTTTTTAAGGTATGTGGTTTCGCAAACATTGAGCGACAGACAGACATGGAACGAAAAATGTTCCCTGATGTCTGATGGGATTTCTGTCTTGGAAGTTTTGAAATCGAAGTTAAAAAATTGTTCGTTCTTCAGAATGACCACATAGCTCCCGTTACCATCGGTAAGCTCGGAAGCAAAAATGATTTACTTCTATTATATCGTATTAATTATTTTGGACGTTGCCTAAGTTGTCTTAATCTTAAATTACCTTTGTTTCGTGTATTAGGACAAATAGTAAAGTAATATTTTTACTTTTAAGTTTAAGTTACTGTTATACTTCAACTGACTGTACGAATGTATTATATTCTATTTTATGTATTTATTTAACAATTGTCTTTTGATTGATTAGTATGCTGTGTTTATAGCAATCCTTTAAGGAAGCTCCACTTAGTACTTTTTGTCAATAAAGTGTTTCTCTCTCGTGGTTCGAAATATTTCGTTCGATATTATCGATATTCGTTCGTTCGAGCTCCACTTTGTACTTTTTGTCAATAAAGTGTTTCTCTCTCTTGGTTCGAAATATTTCGTCCAAAAAATAAATACTTCGATTGAAACTATAACATAAATATTTTGATTGCAACTCTAACATAAATACTTCGATTGTAAAGCCGAGTCCACACTATGTCGACCGACAATGTCGAACAAGTGTGGACGTGTCTTTAGATTATTTAAAAATCTAAAGACACGTCCACACTTGTTCGACATTGTCGGTCGACATAGTGTGGACACGGCTTAACACTGACATAAATAATTTGATTGCAACTCTAACATAAATACTTCAACTGCAATAATACAAATAATTAAAATTAACACCTTTTAAATGGTAAAATATATTTAATTAGTTGATGGATTTTTAAGGTGTGTGTATTTAAAAATAAAAACGTTAGATTTAAAGTAGAAGTATTTATGTTAGAGTTGCAATCAAATTATTTATGTTAGAGTTGCAATCGAATTATTTATGTTAGAGTTGCAATCAAATTATTTATGTTACAGTTGCAGTAGAAGTATTTATGTTAGAGTTGCAATCAAATTATTTATTTTTTCTTCAACAAACGTTGTTAAAATTNCTTCTGAAGGACTAATCGTTGTCAATATTCCCATATACTCAATATAAAGCAGTTGGAAGTTACTTTAAACAAACTGTTCAGAGTGATATGACGAACATTAGCAAATCTCAGTGCATAGGAGAATCTGTAGAATATTCATAATAGTAGAATAGTCTCGTAAGAACAAAATCCAAATTGAGCCAGAAAATACATTATAATTTGTGAATATTTAAAATGAAAAAAGGCAAAAAAAGTTATAAAATCAGAATAAGTTACAATTTAAACTGCATAGGGAATTCAAGAAAATCAATATATGAGAGAAAAAATTTATTTTATAAAAATTAAATAAATGTTTCTCACAGGGCCTAGATCAACTTAACATTAAATGTAATACATATATAATACAGTGTCTATATACAATAAATATATTAAAAAATAATAACCATAATAAATATGATACAAAACAATTGAAAATAAAAATATAACAATAAAAAAATAATTTGAGTATTTTTACACTAAATATGATACAAAATAATACATTATAAACATAATACATGTATATATTGAATGGAGGATTTATTTAATATAATTTATGTACTCCTAAATAAATTAGAAATTATTTTTACAAATTCAAATCTAGATAAAGACTTATTAGTATATTACTTAGATCTTCATACACTTTAACTTTGGATAAATTGGGGCGCTTCACTGCTTTTCATTGAAATGTAGGTCGAAACTTGAATCTCCTTTAAAACTTCGTAATTAAAATTTAATTTAAATTATGAATGGAATGCTTCGCATCATTGGTGGTTTTCTCTTCTAGGTGGCTTGAAGCCCACATTGATATAGGGAATTTATCCGTAGACCGATCAATGTAGTTTTCCATGATATAAACCCAAAATCATCATGAACGGAAAGCTTGTTGAAAGGAAATTCCAGTAAATATTTATTAGTTTTTTCAATTTTCCATGAGCGATTATAGTTCTTTAAAACTAAAGGATTTATCCCATTCCCAGCTAAGGTCAATCACCATCCACAGGAAAGTAATCACATGCCTTCATCCTTCCGCTTTTAATAATCCTATGTTACTGACCCGTGAAGAAGCTCATACCCTATCAATATTTAGCATGCAGGCAACAGATAAAGATTACAGAACTGCTATAATCCATTCGGTAGTGATAGATTTCAACTTAGTCCCTAATTTTGTAGTTTGTTCGATTCCAATTTCCGTTCCGCTACAAAGTTCATTGGGTTTAGACAGGCTGCAAGAAGGGATAACCCGGGCTCTACCTGACCTCACCCTTCAGACTCTTTGAATAAGAGGCTGGCGCACTTCGACCATACCCTTTTTCTAATCCTAAGGGGGGCTGGCGCACTTCGGTACCAGCCAGGACATTAACCTGATGCAGGTTTTGATGCCCACTAGTACTAGTTGACATGAGCGCGAGGGCGTAACTTGGCATCTACGTGGGTCAGGTCAAACCGTTATAAAACTCTAGAAAAACATCCAATTTTCTCTTATTTAACGCTAATCACGTCTTGGTCTAGATTTAAATGAGGTTTTCAACTCGCAGAATGATTAACATTCACGTTCAATCGTCTATTATATAAAGCTTCATCGATTTGTTTATAGCCTAGTTCAGGATAATTTAAGTATCTTGTTAGAGAATTATTTATTCTTTCTTAAGTTGTTTATTAATTAAAAGAAAATTTAACGGATATTTAAATTGCATGAATATTTTTATGTATTCCAGTAAAGGTTTGACTTTTGAGTTTTTAACCTACCTTCTTCTTAAGAAAGGTATCTTCAAAACTAAATTTATGACTATTCTATAATATAATCTTGACTTCGCCCAGGAATGTTTACTACTATGATGTATAAAATTTTGACTTCACCCAGGAATTTCCACTCTTAAGAAGTAAAAAAAAGCTTGACTTTAACCATGAATGTACACTATTATGAAGTATAAAATCTTGACTTCACCCAGGAATTGTCACTCTTATGAAATTAAAAGAATCTTAAATAAATATGTCGATGTACTTTCAACACTCAAAAAGGGGTGTGGGCAATTCTAATACATTATCCGATTTTGATTACATTTTAAATCCGAATATCTCGTACGAAAAACCGAATACTTGTTTCATTATACACATCATTTTAAATTATAATAATCTGCATAATGCATAGCTAATCAACTACTTTACCCATTTATGTAAAGTGGTTAACCGAATATTCTGTAATTACGAACTACAGTCTATAAGATTAGAGTTGGCACAATCAAAAGGCGGGAAAATTTTGAGGGAAACAATAATATTGGTCCCCCATGTTGAATGCAACTTCAGAAAAAAATGCTCTACTCTACCCCTGTTCCACAAAAAAAAATATAACATGGCAACACCGATATTCCCTTTTTATAACCCCAAAACTACNGATTGCAACTCTAACATAAATAATTCGATTGCAACTCTAACATAAATACTTAATACTTCGATTTTAACTCTTATCTAAACCTATAACTTTGTATACTTACCAATCTTATTTACCTTGTACAAAGTACCTAAATGATCGTAATAAGATAACTCGAATGTAAGAAATGGAAACAGTTACAGATAAAAGATCGCATTAAACTAGAGAGTTGTTAAGGATCGAGAGTTGACCTATCCTGTGAAATAGAAGAACCGTAAGACGGCCCACTGAACTAGTGTCTGGATCTACTGCAATTTTCTACCTTATTGAGGTAAACAGCGACATTATGAGCGACCTTCCCGTTGCCAACTGGAAGTAGTACTACGACTAAAGCCTGTTTACAAAAGATGCAAGATTCAACATGAGTAGAATATTAACTGGCTAGGACGAATAACGGGGTAAAAATGCAACGGTTTGAAAATATACTTGTTTAAAAAATAATAAATGGTACATCTTATAATAATTGCATGAAGATTTATGAAATAACTGCTTTATTTTACTTTTAAATGAGTTAAAAAAATGATTTTAGGTCATTCACGCAATAAATATAAGTAAAATGATGTAGGTACTCGTCTTGCTATGCAAATTAGCTAAGGAGGAGAGGAGGGTACCTCAAAGAATGTTTTAAACGGTCATCCTCAATAGAAGAATAGCAAATTATTTTTGGTTTCATAGGCGTGGTCAGAGTGACCATCCTAGAAAGCTATGCTGTACATTGTACATATTTCATAAAGGAATCTAGATTTATTTTAAATCAATGTTAGCTAAGCTTATCAATGCATTTCTCGTAAAAATTGTGTTATTTAAAGAAATTATTGCGGATAAACGTTAACGTTGTGACTTAAACTTATGTAGCCAAAATGCAGCCTCCGTTGCAGAAAGGTACCCATTGCTGTTTTAGGAAATAAGATACTGAGGGTATGTAAGTATTACATCATTGAATGCAATCATAGCATTGTAATTTGGATTCACCTTGTCGTTATTGCACAAACTTTACGAAATTAATTAGTATTGTAACTTAAAAAGAAAAGCCAATAAAAGAGATGTTAATTTGTAGAAAAAACAGTTTGTTTCTATTCAAATTTAATCACAGCATTTAGTAGAAATTATATCATTTTAGTAAAGATGGTTTTAAATTATGATACACAATGTGATCGTTCTTCCGATTTCAAAAATTACCAAGACAGATCAACATATCTTAAAGTTGTTGTTCTTCCGATTTTGATAAAATTTATATGTGTTAGGTTATAATTATCAAATTGTTAGTCCCATATAAGTTTCAAATTTCTTCGTCCATTTGTTTGTCTGTCACATGCGCAGAAAGATACATTTATTTACACATTCAAAAGTACTAATCTGATTTTCATGATATTTGGGTGGTTTGTCGAAAGTAGCTCGGGTATACCCCCAACTTAATGTCAACCGGCTGTGCTCTTTAAATTTTGCTAAATTGACACTTTAATTCATGTAAACAATCAAAACAGTTTTGATAAATTTAAAAAAAGGGAGAGAAAATTAAATAAATTCTACAATAATAGACTGTAGGTAAAAGTATATAGCTATTTACGTACCTAGAGCAGTAAGGGCATTATTATAGGCCGAGGGCGAAGTTTGAAAGCACGAGTGCGTAGCACGAGTTCGTTTGACGCCCGAGTCCTGTCATAGCGCTTACTGCTCGAGGTGCGTACACTATTTTATCGCCCACCACATGTAAACAAACTACAAAAAACTACATTGCCGTAATCTTCAAAAACAAAATGCATATTAAGGTTAAATCATTACCAAAACAAACAGCATTGATTGATTGTTTACAAATTGAACTGCTGACGCTGAGAGAGAACTACTAGCGCTTCCTGCACGCCGCGGCCCGGCCAGGAAGCGGCCGCTTCTTGAACTAATTAGCGGCCGCTTCTTGAACTAATTAGCGGCCCTGTAATGATAAAGCATGCATTATTACCGGCCCCAGGGCTGTAATATGGAACTTTACCGGCCGCTCAGGATAGGAATGTTTACAAGTGAAGGGCGATAAAATTATTAAAATATGCGAAATAGGATTCGAGGAAGCTATGTGCCACATTAATTTTATTTATTTTCTTCTTTTATTGATCGAACTGTAGAAATGAGTTGAATGGCGGAACAAACTGTTTTTCAAAAGTAGGAAAAGATGTTGATCCTACTTCTTACTTAGGACATTGGCTGTACACCAAGTGCGCCGGGAAAGGTCGGGTCACGGTAGAAGTGCGCCAGCCCCTTTTTGAAGGGTACGGTCGAAGTGCGCCGGGTTAATCCCATCTATTGAAACAGGTAGTCCGCCCTCTAACCACCTTCTGAAGGCCTAATCGTTGTCAATATTATATACTTTCAACAATAAAAATGTATTTATTACAATAAGTGCTATTTTATTGGTGTAAATATAGGGCTCCTTACTTGAACTGGAACTCAATAATAAGTTATGACTTAGAAATAGGTCTTAAGCTATTCCACTACACCAACTATAAATTATGAATTAGGTATTTTACTATTCAAATAAAATAAAAAATCACAGGGAAGTACTTGCCCCAAGTACTTTTTAGGGTTTTGTAGATGAGTAAGCATACCCATTATGTAATTATGATTTCTGGTCTTCGATCTCAAGAGTCCGGGTTCGATTCCCCGGGGGGTCACAATGTTTTTTATCAGTAATAAACCAATAAGGAATGCAAACTTTAAAAAAGCAAATATATATTTGTGTCCTACTCTTCAGCAGCTTTC
>KZ651758.1:150240-166181 GCA_001010745.2 Gerris buenoi
AAAAAAAAAAAAAAAAAAAAAAAAAAAAAAAAAAAAAAAAAAAAAAAAAAAAAAAAAGAGGGCAACAATCTAAAGAAGTTGAACAAAATGTTCTCCTTTAGGTTTATACTAGTTTTTTAAAAAATCAGAGGGGATTAACAATCTAAAAAAGGTGTAAAGAATGTTATTCTTTAGACTGTTACTCCCCATTTGTATTCCTTTGTCCCAAAAAACCTTTGCCCAAAGTACATTGGTCTAAACATCCCTTTGTCTTAATAATAATTTAGTCAAAGGAATGTATAAATAATTACATCCATATACATACATACCAAAAAACATATGGGAGTAACAATCTAAAGAAGTACCAGATTTTTGTGATATTTCTTTTAATAGCGATACTTATTAGCGCTTGAATGAAAATTCAAAAATATAAAGTAAAAATCAAAATTTTATTCTTCTATTAATTAAGGAGCGTATAAGGAACGTTATTGCTAATTTAAAATCAGACAATAACATGGAATCAGGCATAAAATGATTTTCGTAGTAGGTGGAATTAGCCTTCAGCCATTGTTACTTTTGTAATAAGTCAGCACAAACCTTGGTCTATGTGTAACCGGGATTAATTCATTCGATCAACTGATCAATGCCAAAGCGAAGGTAAATGAACCTGGTTGGTGCGAGGGCGGTGCCAATAGGAAGACGTTGAAAGAGCTATTGTCACCACTGTCTGGGGTGTAGCTGTCGATTGTTGGCTAACCCTATAGTCTCTTGTGTCGAGGATAATTAAAAAACCACCACTTGGATTTTGATCGTATGGGAGCGGACAGTAGGGACCTAGCTAGACCCTTTCAAAAGAATCACACTTTGGAATTTGGGTCTGTCCCGTATTAAATAACAGTAAATGGAAAATATAAAACTTTGTAAAGCTACATGGGAAAACAATGGAAGAGTTATGTATTGCACCTGAGCTTGTTAAAATGAATATAACTTTTCTATAACAATAGAAATAGCTCTACTAGATTGCCCACCGATATAATATATCATAAGGTTTCACTAGACCACAGTTTCGTGCCTTCGCTAAGTTTTTCCTGAGCTATAGAAAGTTTTGCTTAAAAAAAGAATTAAATTTAAGATAACTTCTAATAATATGTTACAATAAATGTCATTCTTTTGCAATTATTGAATTGCCGAAGTTAAAGAAAGCTATGTGAACAAGAAAATGTTTATTTATGTCTCTGATTTCAAAAATTCCAATTTAAAAATCCGTTTCAGACATCGGGGAATATTTTTGGTTTCATGTCTGTCTGTCATTCATTTTTTGGAAACCAACATATCTAAAGAACTGCTCGTCTGATTTTTAATGAAATTTTGATGATAGGTCATAATTAGCCCGTTGTTGGTCCCGTATAATCTTCAACCTTTTGCGCCTTTTTGTTTCTTTTAAGCATGCGCAAAAACAAATGAGCACCTATATATCTTCAAAAGTACTTGTCTGATTTTTATGAAATTTAAATAGTTTGTCGAAAGTAATGTGTAACTACTAGTAAGTAGAGTCTCTTTCTAAGGTAACTAACTAGAGTAACTAACTAAAGAAATTAACTAGAGAAACTAACTAGAGTAACTAACTAGAGAAACTAACTAAAGTAACTAACTATAGAATGACTGATAGAGTTACTAACTAAAGAAATTAACTAGAGAAACTAACTAAAGTAACTAACTAAAGTAACTAACTATAGAATGACTGATAGAGTTACTAACTAAAGAAATCTAGAGAAACTAACTAAAGTAACTAACTATAGAATGACTGATAGAGTTACTAACTAAAGAAATTAACTAGAGAAACTAACTAAAGTAACTAACTAGAGCAACTAACCAGAGTAACTAACTAGAGTAACTAACCAGAGTAACTAACTAGAGTAACCAGAGTAACTAACTAGAGTAACTAGAGTAACTAACTAGAGTAACTAGAGTAACTAACTAAAGTAACTAGAGTAACTAACTAGAGTAACTAACTAGAGAAACTAACTAAAGTAACTAACTAGAGTAACTAACCAGAGTAACTAACTAGAGCAACTAACTAGAGTAACTAACCAGAGTAACTAACTAGAGTAACTAGAGTAACTAACTAAAGTAAATAACGTAGTAACTAACGAGAGAGATAATAGTAACTATTTTATAATTAGCAATCGCTGAATAAAATAGCAAGAGACAACTATATAAAAGAAGAGAAAAAAATAGAAGTGAAAAATATTTCTATATAAGCGTTTTAAACATTACTTTTATTATTCATTGTTTTAAAACTTTTTTAGCTGAAGATAAAATAAATAGAAGTTAGATAATGGTAATAAACAATTATATTCAGTCAGTTTGTATTGTACTGAAATTTAATGACTTAGCAATTAAAATCTGCCTTCAATAAACATTTATTATCTACTAACGTTGTAACCTCATAATTAAATCAGTTTCAAACTCTGAATTAATAGAAGTTCTTTTAAGTGTCTAAAGATTAAAATAAAAATAAAAACTAAAAATCAGTCTGAAAAACTCTACTACTCTAACGTGATGGGCACATTTCATTATCGAGTTCAGCGTTGACAACTTTATATATTTAAATATCTCGGAAACTAGAATATTTCCGAGGAAATTCTTATTTTAAAGGACTAAAAAAATCGTCGGAGGTTTCGAGTCCAAATTTTGAGCTAAAATTCAATTCTTGAATTCGCTTTAGGATATGATTATTCTTAACAAGTAAGTTAAATTTAATCGAAATATTTAAATATATCAAAATTGTTTTGTTTCATTACGCGAATAAAATGTTAATTAAGAGATATTTAATGTGGCACAGGTGGCTGGAATTTATCTTTGGCTAGGTGTAAACTAATTTCGACAAATCATTTAATTTTGTCAATTCATTTAATGAGTATTTTTAAAGATATACAGGGGTAAATAAATGTATGTTTGCGAGCATGTGGAAGAGAAACAATAGACGCAGAAGGGTAAAACTTAAACAGGACCAACAATGGGCTACTTATGTTCTACTGCCCAAATTTCAATAAAATGGAACGTGTAGTTTTTAAGATAATGTTGGTTGGCAAAAATTGAGCAAAAGGCACACTTGGAACAAAACATTTTCCTTGATGTCTGAAAAGGATTTCTGTCTTGGAATTTTTGAAATTGGAAACAACAAATTTTGGTTTTTCAGAACATCATAGCTTCCGTTACTTTCGGTAAGCTTAAAAGGAAAAATTTTTCATGAAGATGGTTAATCTATTTTTTAATTAGTCAGCTAGTCTTCTGATGATACCTTAATATTATGTTCCTTGATATTAAATTCACTAACGTATTCTCATATGAAAACATAATCTAAAATCATAGGATAAGCTCTAGTATATACAAAATAAGTTGATATTAAAGGAATTCTCAGCAGATTAGTGAAGAATTACGTTAGGTATTGCCGATAATATTAATGGCAGTTGTAAAAAAAAACCACCCGTAACCATTTCTCAGTTTAGCCGACTTCTATATCTTGCCCTTGCTTGGGAATTCTCAAAGGAGTTAAAAACTATTACTCTCTGTTCTTCTACGAGGGTTGTCCGTAAAATAAGTTTCCCTGTTTTCCACGGGCGCGCGGATTGCTGTTACGTGCGATCCGACGACACTGTCATGTATCCTGATCTCTCCCCTAAATATCCCCGCCCGGGCGAACTCGCTACGACGCTCAGGGCCAGTTTAACAGCCGAAAAGGATGGAGCTCCCGATCGCATTCCCCGCCAGGTGAGAAGTACATTCGTTATTCGTTTTTTGTGTGTTCCAAAGGCCATTCGGCGACGGAAATTCATTCTCAACTGACAGAAGTGTATGGTGAAACGTCCGGGCTGCAGGGTGGGTTTGGTGTAGGACGATCTCCTATCCAAATTTCTCGAAGAGTTTAGTGGTGTCGCGGGCTGTATGCGGAAGAGTGTTAGCCTGATGAAAGTGGGTGCGAATCCTGGGCAAATGAATGTTCTGTTAGGATCTTGTCTATGGATGTCTTGCTGGCATCTGCAATCATCTCGATGAGTTCCCGAACCGTCAGTCTTCGATCTGGCAGCATTGCCGCTTCCACATTTGCAAACGTCTCTTCACTAACCGATGGCCGTCCTGACCGCTGTTCGTCGTGGATGTCTGTGCGCCCTTCTTTGAATTCATTGCACCACTTGCACACCATTTGAACACTCATACACATTTCACCATACACTTCTGTCAGTTGGGAATAAATTTCTGTCGTCGAATGACCTTTGGTACTCAAAAAACGAATCAAGGAGCGTTTTTCACACCTAGCGGGGGATGCGATCGGGAGCTCCATCCTTTACGGCTGTTAAACTGGCCCTGAGCGTCGTAGCGAGTTCGCCCGGGCGGGGATATTTAGGGGAGAGATCAGGCTACATGACAGTGTCGTCGGATCGCACGTAACGGCAATCCGCGCGCCCGTGGAAAACAGGGAAACTTATTTTACGGACAACCCTCGTATTTAACTAGATTCTCTTTGTAAAGAAAACTCCAAAATAAAAATTTTATTTTTACCAGGTAGTATCATTATTATTTAATGTTTATTGCTTCCGAGCTCACCGAAGGTAACGGAAGCATTGTGTTCACTTTCGAGAACAAAAAAGTTTTATGCCTCCGATTTTAAAAATTCCAAGACAGAAATCCGTTTCAGACATCAGGGAACATTTTTGGTTCCGTGTCTGTCTGTCTGTCGGTCCGATGCGCATGCGTCAGACAGTTCCAAACTAGTTTGAAGTGTAGTTGGAACAAACCTATATTCTTCTCAAATGTGAACTTGGAATATTAGGATCAACAAGTAAACTGAGCTTAACATTAAAAATCTCTTCTTTTTTTTTAACACTTGTTATCTTGTTATTATATTAAAGACTAATTGCTGTTAAACATTTGTAGAATTTTTGATTTCGCTTGGAATGTTTTTTTATTGTGCCATTAGATGGCTCATGTGTTGTGATCATATTGACTTATTTATAAAAAAAAAGTTATATTAAACTATATAAAAATTGAATTTTAAGGTTTTAGCTTTGTCTTAAGTCATATTAAAAAAATGTTTGGTTGTAACTGGAGTACAAAACTTAATACACACACACTTATGTAATTTTTTTATATTTTAAATAATTTTATTGTTGTTATTAATAAAATAAAAATTAAATTTTTATATATTTAGTTCTTTCTTCATTCCTATACCCAGTAATTTGTTGATTTGACCAAGATAAGGTAATAGCAAGGATCTTATATAAAGGGGATGGAAAGTTAAGAAGGGGTTTAAGGCAAAAAAGTGACCCCATAGAGGNTATGTACAGACGCCTGTAGCCTAAACTACTGCGCCGATTTTGACGAAATTTGGCATAAATGTTCAGAAAATCATACCCCAAAGCGAAATCGAGAAATGAATATTAGCTCCAAATTTTTTACTCCCCCCCCCCCCAAAAAAAGCCCCTAAGAGGACGTGAAAAAAAATTCTCGAAAACGATTTCGACGATTTTGATTAAAAAAATTCTAAAACGTAGTCCATTTAAATACGAATCTCTTTCCTAAAAAAATAATCTTGTTTCTAAGAAAATAGCTTAAAACGCGGACAGAGAGGGCCTGGGTTCGATTCCTCGCCCAGAAGAAGTTATTTTTATGATATTTTTTATGAAATGTTCAACAATAATTAAATTTATATACGAAAACTTATAAATGGAAAACACTAGGCTAAGTAGTTATGAACTCGGATACGAGAAAGTATGTTTGAGTTGTCTCGGTCCGATTTTTTGGTCATGGACACCTTCTTGGGGCCCGCTGTTACACGTCCGTAAACGAGCTAAAAAGCAGAACACTCGTGTAAAGACTGAGACGAATTAGCTAAAGACACACCAAATAGGATATTTTTTCACTTGTGCCAATGTTAAAAGTAATTATTAAAAACTCAATTCTCGGATTATGAGTTTCCTTTTTAGGTGAGTACTTCTTTAGATTGTTACTCCGCGGTTTTTTGTTTTTTAGAATATGAATGACAATAACTAAACAACTAATAAGACAAAGGGAAGTTTAGTCCAATGTTAGGGACAAAGGAATATCACACTTCTGTATTTATGAGGGAAGTAACAGTCTAAAGAAGATCATTTCTTACACCTTCTTTAGATTGTTACTCCGTACTCCACTCTGGTTTTGTTAAAGGGGAGTAACAATGTAAAGAAGTTCAACTAAAAATAATAAATAATTAGTTATGTTTTTGTCTTGACAAATAACTAATGTATGTATATTAATCTTTGGTTTGTATTCCCTATTAGTGAGTTCTCGTTTCCCGCAAAAGCAACAAATTTTACAGAAAAATGAGTTATGATTAAATATAATATTTTTTTAAAAGTTTTATACAACTCTTATTAAACTTTTTGATAACCATATTTTTTTGGTTCTCCTTATCTATTTTATTTGGTAGTTGTTTTGAGTTTTCACTGTTGTTACATTTACTAACTTTTTAATTTATATTTTTAACAAAATTGGCTAATAAAAATGATTCCTCTCCGGTGGGGATTCGAACCCAACCTCTCAGTTTTGGCGAGATTTGTCCTTATTATAATAAAGATATTCATACAAATCGATAATCATATCAAAAAATCGGTCCGAGACAACTCAGTCAAACTTTCTCGTATACTAGTTTATAATTACTTAGCCTAGTGTTAATTATTATTAAACATTTTATCAAGACGTAGCATAAAAATTACTTCTCCTCGGCAGTGAATCGAACCCGGCCTCTCCGTCCGCGTTTAAAGCTATTTTCTCGGGAACTATAGATTTTTCCCGGGAAAACGGCTTATATAAAAGGACTACATTTTAAAAGGATTAAAGAAGGATTTAAAGAATTTGTTAGTCAAAATCGTTGGAACCATTTCAGCAATCTTTTTTCACTTTTTAGAGTTTTTTGGAGGTCGCACTCTAAACCCCATATTTAGAGTTAAAATTAATTTCTCGATTTCGACTCGGGGTTGGTTTTTTTTTGAAGCAATATATTATTGCAGCAAGCCAGTGTAATTGTAACTGTAAAATGTAAAACCTAATTGTTATAAGTAATTTCTTTTATCATCAATAAATAAATAAAACAAATAACGTATCGATAGCATTAGATTGAAGACATAAAATAACTTTTAATTACCAATACATAGTAAAGTAGTAATCAAATCACCAACACAGTAAGTATCACCAATACAGTACAGTTTTAACCACCAATTCAACAGTAAAGTAGAAACGATCACAAAATAATGATTGATAATTAATAAACGCGTTTTTGTTGTCAAAAAGAACATAGTTCAGCTTTTTTTCTACAAAACATCTGTCATTTTAAAACCATAAGGTTAGATAAAAGTTGTATAGCATTAAATATTTTATCAGTAGGTAAATTATCCAGGATGCAACGAAAGACAAAATCAATAATAGTAAAAAAAAAAACCTTTAAAGGGTCTACATAGCGAGTACGGATAATTACAGGTTAATATGTTGGTAAGGTAACAAAAGGGCTTGATTGTACTACAAAGAATAGAGAGCATGTCAAAACAGTGCGTGAGCTGGGGTGAGGCTATTATGCAGTTGAAAATTAAATGCAACCTAAAACTTCGGAATAAAAACGTACAACAAAGAGTTGTACCAGATGATGAGCAGTTGTTCCTTTTATTCATTGATAAAAAAAAGAATGAATGCTAAAGACCGCAGCATGAATTTGTGAGAATAGAAAAAAACTGCATATAGAAAAGCGCATTCACAAAAGTATTATGTAGTGTATGATCGCATTTATTGAATGTGTGTTGTAAATGTAAAGAATAAGTTAGAACGCTCTAGATATTCTGATATTTCGATTTTGATGGATTTANAGAACACTCGTGTAAAGACTGAGACGAATTAGCTAAAGACACACCAAATAGGATATTTTTTCACTTGTGCCAATGTTAAAAGTAATTATTAAAAACTCAATTCTCGGATTATGAGTTTCCTTTTTAGGTGAGTACTTCTTTAGATTGTTACTCCGCGGTTTTTTGTTTTTTAGAATATGAATGACAATAACTAAACAACTAATAAGACAAAGGGAAGTTTAGTCCAATGTTAGGGACAAAGGAATATCACACTTCTGTATTTATGAGGGAAGTAACAGTCTAAAGAAGATCATTTCTTACACCTTCTTTAGATTGTTACTCCGTACTCCACTCTGGTTTTGTTAAAGGGGAGTAACAATGTAAAGAAGTTCCCCCTTATATTTACTCTTTCTTAAGGATCAATCAAGGTTATATTTTCACGTATTTACCAGGCTGGTTATAAGACTCACGTGTAGAGTGAGTATCCTCAGACAGGACTCTAGTGAATCCTTTTTGTAACAAGCCAAGCGTTACTGTAACCGTATCAGGTTGCATCAATAGGGAGACAGGCAAACATTAGACTCCTTGCATAACGACCATCTTCTGCTAACCCTTGTAGAAATAATGTCTACAGCATGTGTATTAGGTCTGCCTGGTCAAGTTCACACATTGTTTACTTATGTCTGACAAACAATACTGTATTAACGAAATAAAACCGTTCTGTCTCTTAACTTTTGCAAATTATATGTTGCTATTTTGTTTCAAGACATTTTTTAGTGGTGCCAAGTGTGGGATCTTTAAAAGTAATGAGTTACAGATGACTTAAAAGAAATCTTCCAGTGTCAGAACGGTGAAAGTTGACCATAAGCCAAAAATGGTCAACTTAGTCCTATTAAAATATACCAAATTCACCTAATATTAATTTTATGGTACATTATGCATTTGATTAATATGATACATTGTCCGTTTAACTTGTGTATGCTACATTATCCATTTTAACTTTATAATAAACTGCTATTCATTTTATAGAATTTTAAGTTACGATATATATTTGATATCTATATATTGACGTCGTTGTAAACAGGGTATGACAGTTACGGTATAACATGATTTCTTCTTTAGATTGTTACTCCGCGGTTTTTTGTTTTTTAGAATATGAATGACAATAACTAAACAACTAATAAGACAAAGGGAAGTTTAGTCCAATGTTAGGGACAAAGGAATATCACACTTCTGTATTTATGAGGGAAGTAACAGTCTAAAGAAGATCATTTCTTACACCTTCTTTAGATTGTTACTCCGTACTCCACTCTGGTTTTGTTAAAGGGGAGTAACAATGTAAAGAAGTTCCCCCTTATATTTACTCTTTCTTAAGGATCAATCAAGGTTATATTTTCACGTATTTACCAGGCTGGTTATAAGACTCACGTGTAGAGTGAGTATCCTCAGACAGGACTCTAGTGAATCCTTTTTGTAACAAGCCAAGCGTTACTGTAACCGTATCANAAAAAAAAAAAAAAAAAAAAAAATTATAAAAAATCTTCTTTTCTTACGTAAATTTTGAGCACGGAAGATTTTTTGGTATGATATAGGTATAAAATGTATGGTTGATCGTATATTTTGTGATTAAAAAATATTTCTTGTATAGATAAATTAATTTCATTTATAAATTATCATGGAAATTAAATTTAGAAATAAATTAACTAATATGATTTTACATACTATTTTTTAATGTATATCATAAGGAAACAAATACTATTGAATATTATAATATTATTAAATTCATTTTTTTTTTAAATAAAATACTAAGTAACACAGTAATCTAAAAGGCAATTCACTTCTAACGTATAGTAATCGACCTTTAATATAAAAAAATAAATAAATGAAATTAATGATCAAAGATCAAACAAAGATATTATAGTTTGGTAATTCATAAATAAAAAGTTTTATTCATTTTGCATTTAGACTATACCAGATGTATTGTTATTCATATGGGAGTAAATAACTCCAGATTAAATAAATGTACAGTATAAGCGAAATGATAAAGTAACAAAGATAACATTTACATTGCCTAGGTATATATATAGCGTTATCCAAATATATACATTTATTGTTAATGGCGCACAAACCAACGCATTGTAAAGTAAATGAATGCATTGGGATTTAAATATCAAAGGTAATTGCAATTTTGTTAATAACTAAAATCAAGGTTATCGATAGATCGAGTGATAATGATGATATTAAAAATATCCGATTTCTTTTAAATCCTCAAATAAAGAAGATTATAAAATGAAAATGATCTACTAATATGTGCAGCACATAACTTCCTCGCATCCTATTATTGGAAGAATTTACATGTTAAGTGGTAGTTGTCACTGATAACTTATCAGTTAATGTGAGGTTGAAATTTTACCTGTTTCAATTCCCAGTGAGGTTACAATTTTTTGGAGGGTACCTTCGGAGATCAAGTGCATTACAGACAGACGTATAGACAAACAGACAGACAAGTGCAGGAATGTATAAGGCTATTTTTTTCGGCTACTTACCTTAAAAAATCCATGAAAAACAAACAAAAGTCAACAATATTGTATATATTGTAGGGTGTAATAACAATAAAAAATTGCAATATAAAAAGAACTTTTTATGTACTAAGTTTTTAAATCTTCTGTCATAAGTCATAAATTTGAAACCTGTCGAAATGAAGATTGAAAATATGGGACATGTCAAAACAAATAAAATTACTTGCGGATTTCTAACTAACTAACTTCCATATTCCATATTCTAACTAACTTTCCATACAGCTCAATTTGCTGAAAACGAATTAAATGTTGCTGAAGGATGACTGAAAGAATTAAAATAATGCATTGTCATCGTGTTCTATTCAAAAAGTGCTATTCAAAAAGTTTCAAATGTCTAGCTACTCGGGAAGTAAGTTAAAATATCGATTGCAAGATTTTTACTGGACAAACAAACAAGAAAGCAAGCTACTAAAAACGTAGTAAAAATAGAACGGACTTAATAATCGCATATCTCACTTGTTCTTTGTTTAACAAAGTTTTTATATTTTTAATTATAATTATAGTTGATATTTACTTTTAATTTTTAGTTGAGTTTATTAGTTAGTTAAAGTTTTTTTCAAGGATGCTTTTATAAGAGAGTATTGTAAGTGGAGGACTTAAGTCCTTGACTGAATACAAACCCAGGAGAGATACGTGCTAAGTCCTTCATACTGGTAATCGGTCATGCAGCCAACAATAAGTACCAACAGCTTCAAGTATAATACTTTAACTTCATAACTTACTATACGATACAGTCTTACTTAACTATCTCATTTATCCTTTACCGCAAGTAATTATCATAGATACTTCTTAAATTTATAAACTTTTTTTTAAAGTGAGCATTAACTAAAATTGATTTTATTTAATATCTTTTTAAAAAGAAGCATTTATTTATAATTGGGAAACAAATAATTTAGATAAAGATAAAAACAGCATTATACAATTTACTTCAAAAGCAGGAAGGTGAATAGGCTAAGGTTATTTTAACATTATTTGATATAATACGTTTTCTTTATTTTTACATTTCAAGTTATTGAGCAAGGAAGCCTAATATTACTCATGTTAGTTTGTACTGTAATATGTAAAAAAAAATATTATCCTGTGAAATTCATTTGTTTTTTGTTTATTTATAATATTAGGATCCTATAATAAAGGATTGATTGATATTTAATAGTTTAAAAGTATTGCTGTAAAAAGGTTTTACCAACTATCTTATTGTAAAGATAGGTTTTTTATAGTTGACAATTATGGTATACTCAAATCCAATGTTGAATTACAGTTAAAAGAGTCGCTATTTAGTGTGGCACATACCTTCATCGCCTCCTGTTTCGTATACTTCGATCAATCAGGGCTATCTGCGGGCTATTTAGATAAACCATCCAATTTTCATATGATTCTGAGTATTTTTGAAGATGTAGGTAAATAAATGTATATTTGTGCACACTTTGAAAAGAAACAAATAGTCGCAGAAAGTTCAAACTTATAAAAGACAAACAACAGGCTAATTATGATCTACCGTCCAAATTTCATTATATTCTGACGTGTAGTTTTTAAGGTATATTGGTTCGCAAAAATTGAGCGACTGACCGACAGACAGACACGGAACCAAAAATATTCCCTGATTTGTGAAACGGATATCTGTCTTGAATTTTTTTTCCTTCAGAACGATCACATAGCTATCCTTATCTTCGGTAAGCTCGGAAGCAAAACTAAATAAAACGTAAAAACTCTTAGACTAACTCTTAACTCTTTAGATTACTTAGCCTACCCATAGATCAAAATCATTTATAGCAAAATTTAACCACGATTACTTGGCGTACGTGTAGATCAAAATTATTTATAGAAGAATCTAACAAAAATATTCATTTATTGCAACCTAACTGCAAAGTTTCAAACTTACTTTCAAAGATCAAATGCGTCTGTCGTTACAGACAGACTGACAAACCAGCTCTAGAATAATGTATGTTATGTATGTATGTTCCCGTTTTTGCTAGAGGACGTAAATAATAGTTGTCTAAAGAATGCTAAATTCTTATTCCAACTAATTTGTTTTCTCTTATACTCGTTATTAGCAATCTTATATTCCTCTACTTATAAAGAACAATCAGAATCATCACGTACTTTCATTATTCCTTTAAGAAAAATCCTATTAAAAAAGATTAAAAAGAATACTACTTGAAAAATAGGTAGAGGTTTCACAACAATGCTTAAAAGTTGAATAGACAATCTTCTGCTGAGTTTAGAAATACGTGAAGTAAGCTCTTTTCTTTTCCTTTGACTTCTTAAATCCATGTCAAACCGTTGCTTTATTCACAACTAGCCGTTAGGCCCGTGGTAACGGGCAGAATAATAAATATGGTTGAGAAAAAGAGCTGAGAGATAATTACTTATAATTAAAATAGATATTTAAAGAGATATTTACTGTTTAAATAGTAGGTTTTATGCAGTTATAATTAAAATTAAAATATTTAAAAAGATATTTACTGTTTAAATAGAAAGTTTTATGCCCTTCGAATAATTACACAGGCATAGCTCAGCGGTAGTGCCCGAGTCTCAGGTGCTGGAGGTCACTGGTTCAATCCCAGCTTATGGCGCTTCAATTTTTAAAGTTATAAATCATTTAGAGGTGAGTCGTCGCCCGTCGTCAGGACACTACTCGATTATATAAAAGATAATATTTCTGTAGAGAAAATATTGTTATTTAACAAGAAAGAAATTTATTTTTACATCGGTAACCATTCTAAACTCAAGGTTCAAGTGTTTTTGTTTTTTTTACAAAAACCATCATAAAATTTTTTTTTGAGCAATTCATTAGATCGTAATCTTGGTGTTCTATATTTTTGTACTCAATTTTACAGTTGTAAACAATTTTTATTACCTCTACGTCCTCAATTTATGAAAAAAATGTCGTTATATAATTTTATGTTGATAGAAAATAATATAATGTTTTATTACTCAGTTATCATCAATGTACTAATTTTTGTTAAGGTGTCGTTGGTAAAATTACAAAAAGAAACCCTGATAGTTTTTTTTTTCCTGTGTCTGTCTGTCTGTCACTCTGTACGGTTTCAATAAATTTTAAATCAAAAGATATAAAAATATTAAACTTGGCAGTAATAAAGATCGCTTTGACGTGCACACAGGAAAAAATATAGTGAACTCAAAATTATCAGCTGTTGTAATTCAAAATGTGTAATTCACATGTTCGCAATACCAATGAAACTATATTTTATTTCTTAAAAATTATCTATAATAGTTAGTTTTAGACAGAGTGGACATAGTTTTAGTAAAACTTTAAAACAAAATAAAGAATTAATATTGAGTAAATTTCTAACCTGATATTTTATGACGAGAAGGTACAGGTTATTGGGACGATCAATCAAAACAGCAGTTAGCTCAAGTACCAGCAGAAGTTTTCCGTAAAAATTAATTAAAAATATATATATATATACACAAAGTGACTGACACTCACGAAATTTAACCAATGTTTTATGAAAAAAAAACGCACCCACAGAAGAAAACTTACTAGAAACCTGTAACAAAAGAAAAAAAGGAATATGTTAAATATACTTAGCCTTCACATGCTAGGATTATTGACTTAAGTCTTGTGCTAACATATTGTATTGGCCAATTGTATATACCTATACCAGGGGTGGGCACGCATGAGTTCAGTCCTTTGTAAAGTATACACACAAAAGAAAATACAATTAAGAGAGAGACAGAGAAATTGCAAATAATTTAAAAATGTTTATAATTAAAATAAAATAAACATTGAGCGCAGAACTTAGATAAAATATTGCGTAAAATTTATGAAATACTTCCGCAGCATTGCTGTTAGACGATGATTGACCAACTGATATTTTGACTTCGTGAAATTCATTGAGTACAAAGGTTCATAGCAATATGTTGTACCAAAAATTTAAATTAGACTGCAAGCTGTTTTGTTCAAGTCTGGATAACTTGATTGTGGCATGAGTTACTAAAATTAAACTGTAGAAATAGATTTTTGCTGCATTTGCAATGACTTATCCTCTTTCTCCTCAAATAATTCAAATTTCTTCAAAAAGTATTGTTTCAGAAATTGAAAATCTATCTTCAATTATATCACACAAACGAATTGGTTTACAAAATATGAAAATGTATAGATTTCGAACTTTTCATATCTTTAAACATGAAAAAAGATATACATTTTGAGTGGGAGACGCATTTGGCCACCTCTGGTACAATCCAAAATAAGTCATGCATATATACATGCGTACATGAGTGATGGGTGGTGGGTGGATGTGTGTGTGAGTATGTACGCGTATGATCGATGTATGATATTAGAGAGTAAAGACATAGGAACATTTTGTTAAAAAATGTTTATTTGTAATAATACATTTAAAAAAAATAAATGTAGGTATATTTCTTTATTTAAATACATAAAGATTGATATTTACTGTCTTAAAGTTTGCAAAATGCATTCAGACGGGGGAATAAACAATTGACAAATCGAACTCAGGAGTGCCTGAAGAGTGTAAATCAATTGAAAAACCAATTTTTTAAATAATTATCCTCCTTAAGAAACTGCAAAGAAAAAAAAAAAATGGAATACACGGAACTAAACGAAAAAAACATTATAATTTTCTTTTTAAATTTTATCCTAGCCTCCGTTGAACACAACTCTTTGAAGTCTAAATATACTACAAACATAAAAGCCTATTTATACCGGATTCTTAGCGCAAGGAAGTATAGACTCTTTATTTTCTCATTTATTTTAGTTTCGTTTCATTAAGCTTGCTTCCTTCTTTTAAAGTCTTCTTTGAAACAACTTCCGAATCTTCCTTTAAAAATTCTTTGTAATAGAAATCATCCACTACGGAAGTCAAGATTTATATATCCAGAAAACAAAAATGACCTTTGATTTTATAAGTTAATACAGTAGAACCTCGCATACACGACCCTTAATAACACAACAATCTCCATTACCAGTGCAATTTTCAAATCCCCTTGAGATTTTCATAACACACAATGTTAAATTAACCTCCATAACGCGACTATTATTATCCAAACAACCTCAATAACTCGGATTTTTTTCCAATTCACAACGTGACTCAGAACTTCTATAACAAGTCGTTTTTGAGAAGTCAACCTCTATAATGCGACTATACAGGAATGGGTCGACTTTGAACAAATCAACACTTAAAACCCCCACCCATTAACCTCTATAACACGACTACTGATAGCCAAAATAGCCTTGATAACACGACCCTTAACAAAA
This sequence comes from Gerris buenoi, assembly GCA_001010745.2. Taxonomy (NCBI): domain Eukaryota; kingdom Metazoa; phylum Arthropoda; class Insecta; order Hemiptera; family Gerridae; genus Gerris; species Gerris buenoi. The sequence continues at coordinate 165,912 of KZ651758.1, forward strand.
AGAGCTCCTCGATAACAAGACTGTTTCCTTAATCCCCTTGAGACACTTCTTATCGAGGTTCTACAGTAATATTATAGTTCCTAAACTGATATGTAAAGTTTCTTATGTATTAACTGCAGAAAAATGTCCACTGTACAATTTCCGACCCGACCTATTTATTAGTAATTCCACTAAGAAGACAAGATTTAAAAACTAAACAAGAAAACATTTGCACAAGTAAATCATACATCCCCCCCCCCCCCCATTGCACCCCCCCTAACCCCTCTCCCC
>KZ651758.1:166728-181339 GCA_001010745.2 Gerris buenoi
TTAATTTTGTACAGAACATGTTTTCCCGTAGGATCAACAGTTGAGGAGTTATAGTGAAAAAACCCAATTTTCGTACCTTTGAAGGGGGGGGGGGCGCGGGGCGTGCCGACCCCCCCTGAGGTCGAAAACTTGGATTTTTAATCAGGGCCCAGACCTTAATAAAAAAGGTAAAACTCCCTATTGACTGGACTATTTCCGAACCGACTTATAGTTATTTAAAACCTTAACTTCCACAAGGAAGTTAAGATTTAAAAACTAAATAACTACACATTTGTACAAGTAAATAATAAATCCCAGAAGTTTTTTTTCTCTCTTTTTGAGTTTCCTATGTATGATTCCAAAGCGAAATTATAGGTCAAGTTGAAATATAATGATACGGGTATGTTTTTACGGTCTTATGGTTCCTTTGACTCCAGGATCTCGCGGTCTAATGATTTTAATTGAATTAGTAGCAGTATATAGTTTACATCCTTCATTGTTATATTACAATATAACTTTATAGTTTGTTATAATTTTCTCTTTATTATTTGCTTAAAATGTAATTTTAATAAACTAATAAACAATATCAATAGAGTAAGGTTTATTTATTAATTATAAAAGTTTGAGGAAATCCGAGACAAAAAAGAAACTTTCATCTTCAAAAGATAGAGATTTTGGTACTTCTTTAGATGTTTTTGTTACCCCTCTTTGTTTTTTTTTAGAATATGAATGACTTAGACTAAATAACTATTAAGACAAGAGGATGTTAAGTACAATGTACTTTGGGACAAAGCAATATCACACTTCTGTTTTTATAAGAGGAGTAACAGTCTAAAGAAGAACATTCCGAGCACCTTCTTTAGATTGCTACTATCCTCTGTTATTTTTATGTGGGGAGTAACAGTCTAAAGAAGTGCCAAGATTTTCGTTACTGCTATAAGGATTAATGCTTCCCACTTAAATAAGTTTAAAGTATAGGAAATAAATAAATAAATCAATTTTGGAAGAGATTGAAACACGTAGAAAGTAAATTTGTTATCAGCGAAGGCAAATAATTGTACAAAAATTTTGTTAGAGCTATCATTTATTCAGCGCACTTATACGCTATGTTGATCAAAAGAAAAAATATTCTGCCAAATAATGTGGCACATAGCTTCCACCCGTCCTACTATTGACTATTGAACAACCAATAGTAACCTTAGCAATTCAAAGTGTGGTTGTTTTGGAGCTGTTTCGATTACCATCGGGGTAACATTTATTTTTATTCACAATTATAATGTACGTGAAAGTTTGAAATTTATACGGAACCATCTGTGGGCTATTTTCGACAAAACCATCCAAATTTTTTAAAGATTAGATTATTAAAATTAAATATAAGGTTGCAACAATAGGCTAATTATGTTCTACTGTTCAAATAAGATTAAGAGATTCTTTTAAGATTTGATGGCCGCAAAACTGGATTAAAAAAATAATTGTTCACCTGTAGTAGACAAGGAAATATGTGCGGCACTTATACCATAATTTTTTTTTCCCTGATCAATAAAACGAATTTTTGAATTCGGTTTAAAAAAAATTGTCGTTCCTTAGAATTAAAACAATTAAAAGTATTAAAAGAAAAATTCAGTTTCCTCAAAGCGGTATCATTTAACGTTCTGTACTTCCTAATATTACACAGTAAAAGAGTAAAGTCCTGATTAAAAGATTAAAACTAAGGATATACAGATGTCAGCGTCACGTGAAATTAAGGAGGCAACAAAAACTCTTACGCAAGTTGCAAGATTCTCCGCTCTGAAACGCCAGTAAAATATGGATTATACCATGAGAGCATAACAAATATCTCCTTACCTCCACCCGTTACACCACGCTTTACTCTTTAATACCCTTCTCGATCTCGAAGATCCAGTATCCCGCAATTTCTTTAAAAACCACTTGAAAACAAAAGGTTAATTGATTAAAAGAAAGATTTACAAACCAAAAAAAATATATATATATATAAATTGAACGCAGAGGACAAAAAAAGTTTAAAAGATTACCATGATAATATAAATTATGTTACGTTTTAATAAATTAATGGACCAAAAAATCCCCCAATTTTCACGGCTTTTAAGCGGTATTCCCACTAAAACGCTAAGATTTTCCTTTAATCCATAGATTAAGTTTTATATAAATGGTTTTATTTTGGAGAAAGAAAAATGGGAAAGAGTAAATTCCAAAAGTTTCTCGAAAGGTAGAATTGGTAACACACAAGAAGATTTAGAGTTCGAGAAAATTGTAACTTTCAATAATCTTAATGGATATTACCCCCTCCTTTTCTCTCCCTCCCCCCCACTCCTTACAATAAATCTGTAGTCTGTTTCGGTCAGTTTAAGTCAGAATCAGGTAATGAATGTAGAAAAAGAAAGACCGGCTAAAACAGAAGTGAAAAGCTTTATTTTAATACTCTTTACAAAATGTTCCAATGCTTTATATAAAAATATGAGCCCGTAAAAAAGAAAAGAAAGAAAAAAAAGACAAATTAAATAAATTAATTTTGATAAGTTATTATATCTATTTAAAGACCAACAAATCAAAATAAACATTTATTTTCATTATTGGAATAAATGTGGTTTTCTTGGAGAGTCGACGCCGACGGGACACCTCTCGTTATACATGTATGTATGTATATANAGAAGGTAATAATAAAATAAAGTAACAAGTAAAGAAGGTAATAATAAAATAAAGTAACAAGTAAAGAAGGTAATAATAAAATAAAGTAACAAGTAAAGAAGGTAATAATAAAATAAAGTAACAAGTAAAGAAGGTAATAATAAAATAAAGTAACAAGTAAAGAAGGTAATAATAAAATAAAGTAACAAGTAAAGAAGGTAATAATAAAATAAAGTAACAAGTAAAGAAGGTAATAATAAAATAAAGTAACAAGTAAAGAAGGTAATAATAAAATAAAGTAACAAGTAAAGAAGGTAATAATAAAATAAAGTAACAAGTAAAGAAGGTAATAATAAAATAAAGTAACAAGTAAAGAAGGTAATAATAAAATAAAGTAACAAGTAAAGAAGGTAATAATAAAATAAAGTAACAAGTAAAGAAGGTAATAATAAAATAAAGTAACAAGTAAAGAAGGTAATAATAAAATAAAGTAACAAGTAAAGAAGGTAATAATAAAATAAAGTAACAAGTAAAGAAGGTAATAATAAAATAAAGTAACAAGTAAAGAAGGTAATAATAAAATAAAGTAACAAGTAAAGAAGGTAATAATAAAATAAAGTAACAAGTAAAGAAGGTAATAATAAAATAAAGTAACAAGTAAAGAAGGTAATAATAAAATAAAGTAACAAGTAAAGAAGGTAATAATAAAATAAAGTAACAAGTAAAGAAGGTAATAATAAAATAAAGTAACAAGTAAAGAAGGTAATAATAAAATAAAGTAACAAGTAAAGAAGGTAATAATAAAATAAAGTAACAAGTAAAGAAGGTAATAATAAAATAAAGTAACAAGTAAAGAAGGTAATAATAAAATAAAGTAACAAGTAAAGAAGGTAATAATAAAATAAAGTAACAAGTAAAGAAGGTAATAATAAAATAAAGTAACAAGTAAAGAAGGTAATAATAAAATAAAGTAACAAGTAAAGAAGGTAATAATAAAATAAAGTAACAAGTAAAGAAGGTAATAATAAAATAAAGTAACAAGTAAAGAAGGTAATAATAAAATAAAGTAACAAGTAAAGAAGGTAATAATAAAATAAAGTAACAAGTAAAGAAGGTAATAATAAAATAAAGTAACAAGTAAAGAAGGTAATAATAAAATAAAGTAACAAGTAAAGAAGGTAATAATAAAATAAAGTAACAAGTAAAGAAGGTAATAATAAAATAAAGTAACAAGTAAAGAAGGTAATAATAAAATAAAGTAACAAGTAAAGAAGGTTATAATAAAATAAAGTAACAAGTAAAAAAGAATGACCTAAATAGGTCGTAACTGGTATGTATTAAGCGTTAAAACCGAAATATATAAATTTTGCTCAAGGTTCTCAAATATTCATATATAAATTAACTGAACATTTTAGTTTTTTCTTGTTTTCTTTATTTTACAAATTACATAATTAAATACGATGTATACTTTATTTAGTGCCCAAAATTGGATTAGTGTAGCGCTAAACCACAATAAAATAAAAATTCTCTAAATCGACTGAAAGTAATTGGTCAAAACAAGTGAATGAACTGAGATCATTTTACTTGCAGACAGTTAATATAAAAAGAAACAAAAGAATGTTCTAATGACCTTCAATCTTTTCGCGCCTTTTTATAACGTTCGTATGCATAGCGTCAGCTAAAATGTATGGAAAATTCCAGTTTACTAACTTACTATTAAAAAAAAAAATCTCTATTTATTCTGTAGGTTATGTTAAATATTATTTTCCGATTTACATTAACCAAAAACATTACATACTTTTATATTCTAGAGTGTAGAGGTTAGGTTGAAAATTCCAGTTTACTAACAACGTTTATGTCGACGAACATACAACGAAACATGTCTATTTATTCTTTAGGTTAGGTTAATAAATGTCTAATATTATTATCAATAACCAAAACACAACTTAGATATTCTAGCGGTTAGGTTGAAAATTTCAGTTTACAAATAACGATCTGATTAACTAAATATGAACATAAAAGTAAGATTTCCTCTAACAAAAACATGAATATTTGATTTTAGAGGTTACTTTGACAATCCCAGTTTACTAACACTAAATATGGATTTTTTATACTGACGGATAAATAGGAAATAATTCCTTACTAAAAACGATCAATTTTAATTTAATATGCATCTATTTAGGTGGAAGTTAAGTTAAAAATAAAAATTACGTTTACTCTAACTAAAACATGATATTTTTTCAAGTGGTTAGGTTGAAAAGTTATACTAACACAGTTCTATACAATGAAATATGTTTATTTAATTAGTGGGTTAGGTTGAAAATAAATGCTCCAATTTATACCAAATAGAAAATAATTCTTAAATTCAGTAGGTTAGGTTGAAAATTCATTAAACTGAACCATTTGTTTCTTTTATACTGGAGGTTAGGTTGAAAATTTCAGTTCACTATCAACAATCAATTTGACTAAATATTCTTATCTTTTATATATACTCAGGGTAAGGTTGAAAATTCCATAAACGTGTAGAAATGGGTCGAGAAAGGGTAATAACGACGAAAGTTAAAACTTGCGAATGACTATATTTCGCCCCACTCCGGGGCATAAACGTGCCTGTAACATCATTGTAATTTTTTTAAAAACTTGAAATATTTAAAAAAAGGCTATGCATATATAACTTTTACATGAATAAGATTAGAAATAAACATAAACTAAAAATAATAGTTAAAATTTTAGAACCTACCGGTGAATGGAGGTTNGAGGTCATTATCATTTCCAGCGAAAGGTAGAATATCTGTTTTATTTTTAAATATTTCCTTCAAATAGGTTTACTTAAGACATATAAATTAACTAAGTGATTATCAATACATCATTGTTTGAAAATGATAAGATTTAAGACTTGTTTTTGGTCGCTATAAATAAAAAAGTGAGAGGATGCTGTCCGCTTGTTGCTCTAGGGTAGTTGCGTCTTTATTTTTAAAACACAAGATAAACTCGATTTAGATAGGGGAAGTTTTGTCATGGGGAAGTTCTCTTGGGTTCAGTTTTAGTTTCTGGATTTACCCTGGTATACAACAACACAAAATTAGAAAGCACAAGATGTCACACTCCGCCTCGTTTTTATACAGTAAATCATTCTAAAATTACATTTATAGCTTGTGGAATAAGTTTGAGAAACGTCGTGTTCGATGTATTAGTGTAAAGTTAACAAATCTTTTTAAAAATCTACAAGTTGAAGTGTTTTATTAATAATATTAATAAAAATAGTCTGGGTACTCTGAAATATTTATAATAGAATAAAATAAATATTTCTTCCAAATTATTTATATTTTAAAAAGTTTGAATTAAGAAACTTCTTCCATTTATTAGTGCGGTTCATAGCACGTTAGATAACAAGTAAGTTAGCTTCTTACTTGGTACAATACAAGTAAAGAAGCTAACCAAAACACAAGAAGAGTCAACAAATAGATAAGTAAAGAAGCTAAAGTAACAAGTAAAGAAGCTACAAATAAAACAAAGTAACAACTGTAACAAGTAAAGAAGATAATAATAAAATAAAGTAACAAGTAAAGAAGCTACAAAGTAACAAGTAAAGAAGGTAATAATAAAATAAAGTAACAAGTAAAGAAGGTAATAATAAAATAAAGTAACAAGTAAAGAAGGTAATAATAAAATAAAGTAACAAGTAAAGAAGGTAATAATAAAATAAAGTAACAAGTAAAGAAGGTAATAATAAAATAAAGTAACAAGTAAAGAAGGTAATAATAAAATAAAGTAACAAGTAAAGAAGGTAATAATAAAATAAAGTAACAAGTAAAGAAGGTAATAATAAAATAAAGTAACAAGTAAAGAAGGTAATAATAAAATAAAGTAACAAGTAAAGAAGGTAATAATAAAATAAAGTAACAAGTAAAGAAGGTAATAATAAAATAAAGTAACAAGTAAAGAAGGTAATAATAAAATAAAGTAACAAGTAAAGAAGGTAATAATAAAATAAAGTAACAAGTAAAGAAGGTAATAATAAAATAAAGTAACAAGTAAAGAAGGTAATAATAAAATAAAGTAACAAGTAAAGAAGGTAATAATAAAATAAAGTAACAAGTAAAGAAGGTAATAATAAAATAAAGTAACAAGTAAAGAAGGTAATAATAAAATAAAGTAACAAGTAAAGAAGGTAATAATAAAATAAAGTAACAAGTAAAGAAGGTAATAATAAAATAAAGTAACAAGTAAAGAAGGTAATAATAAAATAAAGTAACAAGTAAAGAAGGTAATAATAAAATAAAGTAACAAGTAAAGAAGGTAATAATAAAATAAAGTAACAAGTAAAGAAGGTAATAATAAAATAAAGTAACAAGTAAAGAAGGTAATAATAAAATAAAGTAACAAGTAAAGAAGGTAATAATAAAATAAAGTAACAAGTAAAGAAGGTAATAATAAAATAAAGTAACAAGTAAAGAAGGTAATAATAAAATAAAGTAACAAGTAAAGAAGGTAATAATAAAATAAAGTAACAAGTAAAGAAGGTAATAATAAAATAAAGTAACAAGTAAAGAAGGTAATAATAAAATAAAGTAACAAGTAAAGAAGGTAATAATAAAATAAAGTAACAAGTAAAGAAGGTAATAATAAAATAAAGTAACAAGTAAAGAAGGTAATAATAAAATAAAGTAACAAGTAAAGAAGGTAATAATAAAATAAAGTAACAAGTAAAGAAGGTAATAATAAAATAAAGTAACAAGTAAAGAAGGTAATAATAAAATAAAGTAACAAGTAAAGAAGGTAATAATAAAATAAAGTAACAAGTAAAGAAGGTAATAATAAAATAAAGTAACAAGTAAAGAAGGTAATAATAAAATAAAGTAACAAGTAAAGAAGGTAATAATAAAATAAAGTAACAAGTAAAGAAGGTAATAATAAAATAAAGTAACAAGTAAAGAAGGTAATAATAAAATAAAGTAACAAGTAAAGAAGGTAATAATAAAATAAAGTAACAAGTAAAGAAGGTAATAATAAAATAAAGTAACAAGTAAAGAAGGTAATAATAAAATAAAGTAACAAGTAAAGAAGGTAATAATAAAATAAAGTAACAAGTAAAGAAGGTAATAATAAAATAAAGTAACAAGTAAAGAAGGTAATAATAAAATAAAGTAACAAGTAAAGAAGGTAATAATAAAATAAAGTAACAAGTAAAGAAGGTAATAATAAAATAAAGTAACAAGTAAAGAAGGTAATAATAAAATAAAGTAACAAGTAAAGAAGGTAATAATAAAATAAAGTAACAAGTAAAGAAGGTAATAATAAAATAAAGTAACAAGTAAAGAAGGTAATAATAAAATAAAGTAACAAGTAAAGAAGGTAATAATAAAATAAAGTAACAAGTAAAGAAGGTAATAATAAAATAAAGTAACAAGTAAAGAAGGTAATAATAAAATAAAGTAACAANAGTCATTCGCAAGTTTTAACTTTCGTCGTTATTACCCTTTCTCGACCCATTTCTACACGTTTACAGATTATTAATAAAAGGGACAAAATGGAAAAATCTACGTATTTGAAAATTCCAGTTTACTAAAATCAATAAATTTAACTAAATATTTGTATCTTATAAACTGGAAGTTAGGTTAAAAATAAAATTACGATTCACTCAAAAACAAAACATGTATGCACTCTTTTTAGAAGTTAGGATGAAAATTTTAGTTAGCTGACATCGTTCTACCTAAGAAAATTGTCTATTTAATTTGTAGGGTGAGATTGAAAATAAACAAATGCTACTTACTTCAACCAAAAAACGATTGTTTAATCCTACAGATTAGGTTTTAGGGCTTAATGTGAGACATTTTATGTTTTTAAAAAACATTATTCGTTTGCTAGCACAGCAACAAAAATTACTAGTGTAAGAAACCAGATTTACTTAAACTAAATTTTTGATCGGAAAGTATAGTAAACTGAAAGTGATTCAATTAAAAATAATTAATAACTTAATAATAAAATATCTAATTATGATTTAATTAATTTTTTATTAAAGGTAAAATACAAAACCAGTCTTTAAAGTACTTACAGCAACTCCTGACCTAGTTTATACAACAATGTATACAAACAAGTTTATAACCATCATAACAAAAAAGACAAAGTTGTATTTTGTGGTATTTGTTCTCTTGGGTAAAAAAAATGAATAAGTTTTAAGTCGACAGTAATTCAAGATTATCAGTTCAGAAACTCAGAAAACTAGTTAGACAGGAAGCATAATGACTTTTTGTTTTATAAAATATTTTTTTTAAAAAATCCAATAACTTTAAAACGTTTGAATCACGTAGTGAAAGTGAATGAAAAGGAAATAATAATAAACACAGTTAATCGTGAACCCATAACCCATATTTAACATAATTAAATTTGCATATTACATCCATAAAACATAAACTTTGATAGTTGTATCATTAAGATTATTTTTTTCTTAAAAAAAATAACTTTGTTTAAACTGGTTATAAATACACAGTAAATGCTAAGACAAGCTGAAGGTGTAATTACATGTAATTATCTAATATGAATTGAATTATAACTTAACGTTGAAGTTTATCACCAGTCTAGCATTTTATCAAAATAACAAGGTATGCAGATTGCAGATATCTACAGCTATGGATAAATGTAATTATTTTTGCCATTATTAATATATTTGAGTGGTGTAATTATAATATACATACATTCAATGAAGAAAGAGAAATGTTAAAATATTTACTTAGGCTATTTACCCAGCAGTTAAAATTGAATGCGTCTGGAAAGACAGATTTATGGCACACTTTTTAGAGTCTCGTTGGTAAAATAAAATAAACATAAACCCTTTACAGCTTCGTTGCTGTGTCATATGTCAGTCACTCTATGCTTATGACCCATTTTTTAGAGTCTCGTTGGTAAAATAAAATAAACATAAACCCTTTTCAGCTTCGTTGCTGTGTCATATGTCAGTCACTCTATGCTTATGACCCATTTTTTAGAGTCTCGTTGGTAAAATAAAATAAACATAAACCCTTTACAGCTTCGTTGCTGTGTCATATGTCAGTCACTCTATGCTTATGACCCATTTTTTAGAGTCTCGTTGGTAAAATAAAATAAACATAAACCCTTTACAGCTTCGTTGCTGTGTCATATGTCAGTCACTCTATGCTTATGACCCATTTTTTAGAGTCTCGTTGGTAAAATAAAATAAACATAAACCCTTTACAGCTTCGTTGCTGTGTCATATGTCAGTCACTCTATGCTTATGACCCATTTTTTAGAGTCTCGTTGGTAAAATAAAATAAACATAAACCCTTTACAGCTTCGTTGCTGTGTCATATGTCAGTCACTCTATGCTTATGACCCATTTTTTAGAGTCTCGTTGGTAAAATAAAATAAACATAAACCCTTTACAGCTTCGTTGCTGTGTCATATGTCAGTCACTCTATGCTTATGACCCATTTTTTAGAGTCTCGTTGGTAAAATAAAATAAACATAAACCCTTTACAGCTTCGTTGCTGTGTCATATGTCAGTCACTCTATGCTTATTACCCACTTTTTAGAGTTTTGTTGTTTAAAAAAAATATAATAATAATAAACCCTTACATAGCTTAGTTCCTGTGTCTGTCTGTCTGTCTGTTACTTGTTACTCTATACTTGTAATAAACTTTCAAGAGTTTCGTTGGTAAAAAAAAAATTATATTAATAATTTAATAATAATAATAAACCCTTATAGCTTCGGTATGAAACTCCATAGATCTGATTAACTTGGCTTACAAAAAGTGTTCATGTTTATTGTGCATTATATTTATGGCCAGTTCGCCTACCAATTAATAATTTCTTGATTACAATACTAACGAACCCCCATTTTTCAGAACTCACGCACAACCATTTTTATTGTATCAGTGCATCTTGCAACGAATTAATCCATCGAAATTTCAAAAATAAATTTTTGTACCATCTATTTATGCATATACATATCTATATATGTATAAACACACTTTGTGTGTACACCAAACGATATTTTCTATATAAAGTTAAAAATTGTCGTTATACATTTTGTTAAAATTATTTTAAAAACACATATGACAAGAAATCAATTTTATAAAACCAACAAAATACATGTTTTTACTTTATTTTAAACACAATAATATTTTTATCTTTCGTACCTCTCTCCTATTCTGCATGACACGACAAAGCAAAGCATTTGTTATTTAAAATGTTACATGAATCGTACGTAGTTTTCAAAAGTCAACATTAATTATCATAATTTATGATAAGAATCAGTGTTTTATTTATAAATTCTGTTCTCTTTAAAATATTTAATATTTATTCACTAGTCAAATCTCAGTGAGAAAAAATGGAAAATAAACATAATAAAGTACATAATATAACATGTTGTTTGAAACATTGAAATATATTTTTGTATTTTTGCCTCATTTAGTATTATTATGAATTAAACTTGTTTTGTCCTGTTTAATCCGAAGTAGACTAGTTTATGTATAAGATGCAGTTCAATGGTAAAGATATGTCCCTTCATTCCACAAATATATAATTACCTACTATTTTTTATGTACCTACTTATAATTTATTTTAAAAATAAAATAATGTTTTTAATTTTTTATTGAATTAGCCATCGAGCTTTTTTACTTTCTCATATAAACAGAAAGTATTGTGATGGCGGGAAAATTTTATTCTAAGATTCTGATGGATTTGCCTACACGTTTGCCGTCTCCTGAGTCCAATAAAGTGCGGTTTTTAAAAAATGTCTGTTTGTCGTCTGTGCAGACGCGTGGAGCCTTAACTTTTTGGCCGATTTTGACGACATTTGGCCTGCATGTTCAGTCACATGTTCAAAAGTCATACCCTGAGGCGAAATGGAGAAACGAATTTTAGCTCTAAATTTGGGAGTGCTTTTCTCCAAAAACTATGAAAAAAGTGGTTCCTCAAAAACGGTTCCGACGGTTTTGATTAGAAAATTAAAGATATAACTCGCTTTTGCGGGAAAAAATTTAGTTTTCAATACATTGATAGTGAAAATAAATTGATTTTGTGATAATCGAAAACAAAATGTAAACAACCACCTAATGAAGGCATTTTAAAGGGTTTTTTTTATCAATTAGGTAAATGAGATATTATGGAATTTAAATATAGTTTAAAAATATTAAAAAGTTTGTCTGAGTTGTCATGGACCAATTGTTTAAAATTAGATGAGTGCTTTAAAGATATAGATGTAAATAAATCTATGTTCGTCCGCATGTGGAAGAGAAACAAAAGAAGGTTAGAACTTTTGTGGAGCTAACAATGGGCTTATTATAACCTGATATTAAAATCGGACAAGTTTTTAAGATATAAAAACGTAAAAAAAAAAATCTCGAAAATGGTTCGGACGATTTTCATTAACAAATTATCTAAAATGTACCCAAAAACAACCAAAACATACCCAAAAAAATAACCCAAAAACAACAAAAAACAAACAAAACAACCCAAAAACAACAAACTATTTATAAAATGTACCCCATTTAAATACGAATCTAAGGATATATGCCGTTTAAGAGAATAGCTTTAAACGCGGATGGAAAGAGGCCGGGTTCGATTTCCGACCGAAGAGAAGTTATTTTTATGATAAATTGTTCAACAACTTGTACGAAGTAAAATTACGAGTGTAAAATACTGGGCTAAGTGTCTGAGTTGTCTCGAATTGATTTTTTTCTAACTTTTAAATTGATTTTATTGATTTTTTTCTAACTTTTAAATACTTGTTAGAATTCATTAAAACAAGAATTAGACATTAAAAGCGAAAGAGAATTGATGTTAAGATTAGTCAATTCACTAAAGACGAAATCGTTCAAAGTGTCAAGGCAACGATACCCGAAAACTACATTATGTTACGACAAACAGTTTGTTTCTTCTTAAAAGGATGCTTCTTTAGCAATTATTTTGTAATTATCGTTGTACTAAAAGTGTTTATAAAAGAAATGACTGCGTACAGAAATTGTTAAACATTTGTTTATCTTTAGATCAAAATATATCTTAAATTGTAATAATTAAAGAGCTTGTCATTTCTTATCATTTATCAAACCTTGAGGGAAACATAATTTATCCTTTTGATTTGACATGATAAGAGTAACAATAATAATAACAGAGAATAGGTATAATTAATGTGGTAAAAGGTATGTAAGGTATGTAGGTATTTAAGGTATGTTTAAGGTTGGGGTATATTTCTTCAACTGGAAAAACATTCCAGTATTAGCACCAAACGTCTTGTTCAATTTCTAAAAAAAGATGAGACATGTTCCTCCCTAATGAACATTGAGATAGACAGATAAAGTAATTTAGTTAGTTCTATCTATCCAAGCACTAAGACACGAAACAAGCTAAAGTCTACTTTATTAACAGCGATAAATAAATTGGTTGCAGTAATTGGGGGTGTCGATATAGTAGATAGACATAAATTAATCTATCTACAGCTGGAATTGAAGTCTTAAACATTGACTTATCAGGTTCATTTACTCTATTTACCCAGAATAAGGAAAACAAAAACACCTAAAGCGGCTTAAAGCGATTTCTCTTGCCTAAAGACTGATATATTAATCTAGTTCTATAAGATTTTTTACTTTCTCATAACATAAAGTGAGAAAGTATTGAAATGGCATCAAATATTCCATTTTTAGATTTTTATAGATGTACATTTGTACATGTAGATTGTACATGCTTTATGCCACTCATACTCATGGAGCCTAACTACTAAAGCAACGTTAATGAAATTTTCTATAAATATTTGGGTTTTGCTCCTCAAAAATCCTGAAAAAAAAAAAAAAAAACAAAAAAAAATAGTTTGAATGATTTTTATCAAAAAATTCTATTTTGTAATCCATTTAAATACAAATTTGGCCTTACAGTCCTGGAGATAGTGAGCAAAAAAGGAGATATATTTGAAGTAATATTTGACTAACTAACCTATTAAGTGACAAACTACCATCAAATTGAATTTTGGTCTACAAACTGATTTCGTACTCAGGAACATGAAAATGACATTGTCCACCAAAAAGGGCGGAACATGACCAAATCTCCACAGGGTTGTTTTTTTCAAATTCAAAGTCAAGCCGACCACATATTTTTAAAAGGCACTAAAAGATTTACAAATACACAAAATTCTAGATTGACGTTAGTTAAACACTTTTTTGCACGCTATTATAGCTGCTTTTCCCGTAAAAAAAAAAAAAAAAAAAAAAAAAAAAATCTAGTAATCCAAATAATGATAAATAAATCACGAATTGTTAAGACACTTGATAAATATTTTTAATAATTACATAATTATATTAGATATTGTTGGATTGTAATTTAGTCCAACTTTACATATACAAGAAGGTTTTCATCAATTTTTTCGGTGTAATTTGTTTGTCTTTCTTTCTTTATTAAGGTAATTAAAATGTAGGTACATCAGTATTTTGTAATTTCATAACAATCTTAATTCGATTACTGACAAATATTATTATTAATGATGAATGAATTAATGTCATTAAAAAGAATAAAATAATCACAAGATCCGCTCTCTTATCGCTTTCTACAACCATTATCAAATATATATATATATATATATATATAGCTATTAAGTTAAACTGCGAATTGATGTCATTGCAACTTGCACAAGTCCCAGAAAAGGTGTATAATGTGAGCGCAAATTATTCTGACTGTCAAATAAGCATTAATCCAATCTCACAACAGACAATATAACTGATTACTGACGTTTTAAATTTGTCACAAATTATGTAATATTAGGTCAATTGGAACCTAACTCACTTTAATTTTTGTATATAATTTGGGAACCGGGAACCTATATTCGGCACTGACCTTGATTTTCTTTCTCTTCACCAGGGGGTTCCCAAATTGAGCCCACCTTGTTGCGGGTAACCTGGAAACATGGATCACTTATAGGACAAAACATGGGGACATTGACACACAACATGGGACTATTGAACAAAACATGGAGGAGGTT